>CAUYON010192350.1:0-22704 GCA_963573935.1 Arctocebus calabarensis
AGTCTCCTGCCTCTGCCTCCCAAGTAGCTGGGACTACAGGTGCCTGCCACAATGCCCGGCCATTTTTTGGTTGCACCCATTGTTGTTTGGCGGGCCGGGGCTGGATTTGAACCCGCCAGCTCAGGTGTACATGGCTGGCACCTTAGCCCGTTGAGCCATAGGCGCTGAGCCAAGGGGCAGCATTTTTTCATGATTGTTGGAGAGAGCAAGGAATGGAACACTTCCAGTGTCACATCCCATGTGTACAATGCAGGTATTCTGATGCCTATGCATTCCCTTTCCCAGAATGCAGATGTCATCTGCTGCACGTGTGTAGGTGCTGGTGACCCAAGACTTGCCAAGATGCAGTTCCGTTCCATTTTAATTGATGAAAGCACCCAGGCAACCGAGCCGGAGTGCATGGTTCCTGTGGTCCTTGGTGCCAAGCAGGTAGGTTGCCGTACCTCCATAAAAATCTTGTTTGAGAGCCATTGTGTAAGATTCTTAATGCTCAAGGTTGGCTTTTAAAAAGTTCTCTAAGGCAGTGTGACACCCAGCAGAGCAGATGGAGGAGTGCACAGTGGGCCTTCTGAGGGGGGTCTTTGGAGGGTGGGTTCATGGGGCCCCTGCCTTAGCCTTCCACACCCAGAGCCTCCAAGTGCTGGGGCTGGGGACAGTACGTAGCCTTACGCTGCTCATGTCACAGTGTTTGGTGAGTGGTTTTCCCAAACCCATGGTAGGGGATGTTTGTGGGACCCAGGCTCCCTCATTTCCTCATAGGGCATGCTGGGGCCAAGTCTCCCTCAAGCTTCCTGACTTGTTTGGGCCCCTCTCCCGGCAGCTAATCCTTGTGGGTGACCACTGCCAGCTGGGCCCAGTGGTGATGTGCAAGAAGGCAGCCAAGGCTGGGCTGTCGCAGTCGCTCTTTGAGCGTCTGGTGGTGCTGGGCATCCGGCCCATCCGCCTGCAGGTCCAGTATCGGATGCACCCTGCTCTCAGTGCCTTCCCATCCAACATCTTCTACGAGGGCTCTCTCCAGAATGGTGTCACTGCAGGTAACAGGCGGTCTTGCCTAGGTTGTGGGGGTGCTTCTGTGGAGGAGGTATTGAGAGACTATAGCGTGTCACTTCCTCCTTTAGTGGCTTTTCATAGTGACCCCTCACATTTGGTACCATGTCCTCTGCATTGTGGTCAGAGGGAGCAAGTATCTGCTTCAGGTTGTGGGTGTGGGAGCCCATGTCCTCCGTAATCTTAAGAGTTGCAACCTAGGAATCAGGGCTCTGCAGCCTGATTGTAGCGGAAAGGGCAGAAGTTATAGGCACTGATATCTCTGTCTTACTAACGCTAGCCCTAGGTTCCAAGCTTTCTAAGTAGCAGTGGTTCTCAAACCCCCAAGCTCTGGCAGGTCTGCAGGACCCTTTTTGGCTTCCCAGAGGTCAGAACCACCTTGATAACAAGGAGGCATTATTTGCCTTTTCACTGTGCTGCAACTCATGCTGATAGTGATCAGCTGGGGCCTCCGTTGAATCAGCATGGAGCCACTAGACTATACCAAGACCCATGGTGTCCCTGCTGCCACATGGTCTCTGTGAGAAATGCCCTGGATGAAGTGAAAAGTGTTAACGTTACTAAGTCTTGTGCATGTCCTTTTAATGTTCAGGGTGACCAGATAGAAAATCTCTGACACTTGAAGGTATGTGAGGTTCTCGAAAGAAGAACTTACAGACACACCATGGGTATTCACTCTGGGGTGTGGGACAGACGTTTTCCTGAAGGTGATAAAAGCAAACCTATTGCTTCGAGGAAAACAAGTGACAATATTTGTCACCAACAATAAAATCTGAGGATTCAAATGAAAATGAAAAGTTAACACTTCTGTGAGCTTGGTGTCTTCCTAGTCAGTACCCAGAGTCTATTCTGATGGGATCTTTGGTGGTGACAGATGGAAAATTTTCCCCATTGTCTGTGAAACAATCATGTGTCGACCTTTGGATGGTCTGCTTGACTCAGTGGTTATATCCTTCCTAAATGACCAACACAGTGTGTTACAGTTACACACGCACCAAAGACCTATCCTGAATATGGGCAGAGTAGTGTGGAGTCACAACAGGCTGTGGGGAAACCACCTTTGTCCAGCCTGGTATGATATTAGAGACAGGACCCATAATCATCCAAAAAGATGGTAAAAACACTTTGTTTTTTCCACTTAACACATGTCGGTGAGGCCCAGCTTCCCTCACATCCTTCAACATCTCACCGAAGAGAGAACTAAACACAGGCAGATCTAAGGGCCCAGTTGTCTTTCATTAAGTCAGATAGCAAAGAGATTTGAAAAAACTGAAACTCACTCAATTTGTTCTCACTCAATTTATTTTTTGGGAAATAGACTTTTTTCATAAAAAATATTATTTAACGTGTATAATAGATTTATATCAAAATGAATACTTGTACATATTTTAAATTTATTTTTTTCTTTTTTTGTAGAGACAGTCTCACTTTATCGCCCTCGGTAGAGTGCCGTGGCATCATGCAGCTAACAACAACCTCCAAATCCTGGGCTTAGGCGATTCTCTTGCCTCAACCTCCCATGTTTTAAATTTCTAAGTTTTAGAATACGATAATAATCCACATAAATAAAAGCTATTTGGAGTGGATTCCTCAGCTTGTGAGAGCATAAGGGGTTTCAAAAGCTGCTGCCGCCATTGTGTTTTGTGATTTCCAGCAATCCTCAAAGATGGCAGTTGGACTCTGCTTTTAAAGGAGAAAACTGAGGCCAAAGATTACACCCTTCCTTGGGCCATGCTGCTGTTGCTGCCACTGTCAACATCTCTTCTCTCTGTTGCTGTGTGACTCTGAGGATCAGCATAGTTCAGACCCCTTGCTAGCTGCAGGCATCAGCTTGGAGGGCAGGTGCCATTGTTTACCACTGTATCAGTGCCTAGCACTCAATGGATATGTTTGAGGAAATTCTTTTTTTTTGAGACAGAGTCTCACTATGTTACCCTCTGTAGAGTGCCGTAGCATCACAGCTCACAGCAACCTCAAACTCTTGGGCTTAAGTGATTCTTTTGCCTCAGTCTCCCAAGTAGCTGGGGCTACAGGTGCCCACAACATCTCGCTATTTGTTGTAGTTGTTGTTCAGCAGGTTCAGACCCGCCAGCACCCTAATAACCACTGAGCTATGGGCACTGAGCCTCTTTCTTTATTTTTTTTATTTTTTATTTTTTTTTGAGACAGAGCCTCAAGCTGTCACCCTGGATAGAGTGTCGTGGCATCACAGCTCACAGCAACCTCCAATTCCTGGGCTCAAGCGAGTCTCTTGCCTCTGCCTCCCAAGTAGCTGGACTACAGGTGCCCACCACAACGCCTGGCCATTTTTTTGGTTGCAGCCATGATTGTTGTTCGGCGGTCCCCGGCTGGATTCGAACCTGCCAGCTCAGGTGTACGTGGCTGGCGCCTTAGCCCATTGAGTCACAGGCGCCGAGCCTATTTTTTTTTTTTTTTTTTGAGACAGAATCTTACTTTGTCACCCTTGGTAGAATGCCATGACGTCATAGCTCACAGCAATCTCAAACTCTTGGGCCCAAGTGATTCTCTTGCCTCAGCCTCCCAAGTAGCTGAGACTACAGGCGCCCACCATAACGCTTGGCTGTTTTTATTTTTATTTTTATTTATTTATTTTTTTTTTGAGACAGAGCCTCAAGCTGTCACCCTGGGTAGAGTGCTGTGGCATCACAGCTCACAGCAACCTCCAATTCCTGGGCTCAAGCGAGTCTCCTGCCTCCACCTTCCAAGTAGCTGGGACTACAGGCACCCGCCACAACGCCTGGCCATTTTTTGGTTGCAGCCGTCATTGTTGTTTGACGGGCCCGGGCTGGATTTGAACCCACAAGCTCAGGTGTATGTGGCTGGCGCCTTAGCCCATTGAGCCACAGGCCCTGAGCCCGGTTGGCTGTTTTTAGAGACGAGGTCTTGCTTTGGCTCAGGCTAGTCTCGTCTCACACCTGTGAGCTTAAGCAGTCCACTCACCTCGGCCTCCCAGAGTGTTAAGATTACAAGTGTGACCCACCGCACCCAGCCCAGGAAATTCTTGAAGTATAAACACGTGCCCACCTTGTATTTGGTTTGATGAGTTTTCACTAAGTGAAAGCTGCTGTATAACCAGCACCTAACTCCCAAAATAACCTTGACCAGCTCTTGGAAGCCATCTTCATCCCTGAGGGTGACCATTGTCTGGGATGGTTTTGGTGCCTACTTACATCTGTTAAGAGCCAGTGGTTAAATATACACTATGATCTTATGAGCAGCTATAGCTGTTTGTGACTATTCATCTGTAGCAGTCCCTGGACTCCCAGATGTCAAACTTACACAGCAGGCTATGTCTTCACATATCTGGCTTCCTTTATTGGTGTTAGGCTGGGCAGTGTGGAGATAACACTTTTCTCGCTAATCAAAATTCCCAGGGGGTGACCAGGAGTGGTGGCTCACGCCTGTAATCCTAGCACTCTGGGAGGCTGAGGCAGGTGGAATGCCTGAGCTCACAGGTTGCAGACCAGAGCAAGACCTCATCTCTAAAAATAGCTGGGTGTTGTGGTGGGCACCTGGAGTACCAGCTACTTGGGAGGCTGAGGCAAGAAAATCATTTGAGCCCAAGAGTTTGAGGTTGTTAGCTGTGATGCCACAACACTCTACTGAGGGTGACAAAGTGAGACTCTAATTCCCTGTGGGTGGGTGGAGCATGTGTGAATTGGCAAGCTGATTTTGAAATTTTAAGGATAAGCTTGTGTAGTGGCTCACACCTGTAATTCTAACACTCTGGGAGGGTGGGGCAGGTGGATCGCTTGAGTTCCAGACCTGCTTGAACAAGAGCAAGATCTCCGTCGCTATTAAAAATAGAAAAACTAGGCTCAGTGCCTGTGGCTCAACGGGCTAAAGTGCCAACCACATACCCCTGAGCTGGTGGGTTCGAATCCAGCCCGGGCCTGCCAAACAACAACAGCTGCAACCAAAAAATGGCTGGGCATTGTGGTGGGCACCTATAGTCCCAGCTACTTGGGAGGCAGAAGCAGGAGACTCTTTCGAGCCCAGGAATTGGAGGTTGCTGCGAGCCGTGATGCCACGGCACTCTTTCTAGGGTGACAGCTTGAGGCTCTGTCTCAAAAAAAAAAAAAAAAAAATAGAAAAACCAGCCGGGCCTAAAGGCCCTGGTACTCAGGAGGCTGAGGCAAGAGGATCACTTTAGTTCTAGAATTGGATGCTACTATGAGCTATGATGTCATGGCACTGAGGGTGACTGAGTGAGACTCTGTCTTAAAAACAAATTATAAGGAAATGAATGGGACTCAGAACAGCCAAGACAAGAATAAAGATCCCAGTGAAGGTGGAAGCAGACATCAGGACATTGTCTGATCTCAGCTCAGATGGAGTCAAAAGGCAGAATGACTAGTCCAGGGCCTTGAGTGGTAACAAGTAAGGCTGCAGGGCAGCAAGATGTGTTGGTGCAATACTGTCACACCCAAATGAGTTGTAGGCATTTATGAGGCTTTTAAGATGATAAAAGTTTCTAGAAGAAAACAGTATCTTTGTGATTTTAGGGTAGGCAAAGATACCCAAGCTGCAAGAAAACATAACCAACAAGCTTTTGTTCAGTCAGTGACTCAATTTTGTGTTGGGCATAGGGGTACTCTGCACAGCCTTGCTCAATGCTGGACATCTCTGGTCAGGGCCCCACAAACCTGGGTCTCCTGCCCCAGGGCCTTGGCCCATGGTGGTGTGGTATGCACATTGTGTTTTCTGTGAGCTTGGGTGAAGTGGGCTGCGGCTTTTGAAGTGTTGTCCCTCTACCCTCCCCTTGATAGCGGATCGTGTGAAGAAGGGATTTGACTTCCAGTGGCCTCAACCTGACAAGCCGATGTTCTTCTACGTGACTCAGGGCCAAGAGGAGATTGCCAGCTCTGGCACCTCCTACCTGAACAGGTGAGTGGGAATGTATCCACCAGTGTCAGCAGGTTTTGGGGGCAGCTTGTTGAGAGGTCCATAACTGCATTTTGTAATGAATATTGAAACTTTTTTTAACGCTCCTCATTCCCTGTTCTGTTGAGACTCTAAACCATGGTGTTTCATTTTTCCAATGTTTTTATATGGGGCAGATAGTTTGTACACCCATTCGTGAACATTTTCAGTCTCTTGTCACTCTGCTTAAAGGATAGTGTAGCTCAATATGGGCACTGTGGGTGTGGGTAAGAGTGGCACTGGCAGAGCCATTATGGTGACACTCACTGCCCGGGTTGTTGTACCTGCTGCAGCCCTCACAGCTTGAAACGTCAGGGCTTGGTATCCTATGGGTGATCTCAGTTCCTGAGCCTGGTTTTTTTTAGGACGGAAGCTGCAAATGTGGAGAAGATTACCACAAAGTTGTTGAAGGCAGGTGCCAAGCCGGACCAGATCGGCATTATCACACCCTACGAGGGCCAGCGCTCCTACCTGGTGCAATACATGCAGTTCAGTGGCTCCCTGCACACCAAGCTCTACCAGGTACCTAAAGGAGGGTATTGACTTTGACCTTCAAGTTAGCCAGCCATCAGGATGCCTCTTGAAGGTGGTGTCTGGGGAGTGCAAATTGGCCCAAACTCTGGGGAGGGTACACAGTAGCATATCACTGGTGTTTCTGCCATGGTCTTGTGTGGTTAGGCCAAGGAATACGTCTCAAGGGTCAGAAATGTGGGCCAACAGTATTTTCTTGGGGTATTTGGTCCTTTGGTTTTGTTTTGCCTACCTCACATCAACTTCAAACTCCAGGGTTCAAGCCATCCTCCCAGCCTTAGCCTTCCAAGTAGCTGGGACTACAGGTGCCCACCACAATGCCTGGCTAATTTTTCTATTTTCATTAGAGATGGGATCTCACTCTTGCTGAGACTGGTTTGGAACTCCTAAGCTCAAGGGATCCTCCCAGAGTGCTAGGATTGTAGGCATGAACCACTGTGCCCAGCCTGCTTCAGCTATTTGAAACTAGTTCCAAGCTGGAGCAGGGGGCTGGTTGGTTGTGCCCTTGCTGTGGGTGTTAAATGAAAGTGACCTTTACACCTATATTGACATCTGGTAAGATACCCATTGTGAACGTGTTGAGAGGAGGCAGAATCCTGTGTCTCTCTATGTGGAAATGAACCCAGATGCTACATCTGAGTGGCTGCTGTGTGGTGGGTCATGGCCTGTTCTTTGGATCTGGCCCCAGCTTCTTTGTGATGAACATGTGTGCTCTGAGAAACAGACATCAGTGGCTAAAAGAAAACAAAATGCACAAAGGGCAGGGTGAGCCCAGAAGCACAGTGAACAGGTACACCTGGGCCGAGGCTCTGGGTAGGATTTAAGGACGTCTCTAGTCATATTTGCTGCAGTTTGGGGGGTCCCAGAAGGCAGCCTGCTGGCTGGTGATGACCACGTGGCTCCCTTTTAGGAGGTAGAGATCGCCAGCGTGGATGCCTTCCAGGGACGTGAGAAGGACTTCATCATCCTCTCTTGTGTTCGGGCCAACGAGCACCAAGGCATTGGGTTTCTAAACGACCCCAGGCGTCTTAACGTGGCTCTGACCAGAGCAAGGTAGGGCGGCCCAAGGCCCTCCTCTTTTATTAAGCCTCACTTCTCAGCCCCAATTTGGGTTGGTCTGCGTTGGGGTGGGGAGGGTGCCTGGGCAAGAGATCAGAGGACTCTGAGCAGCAGTTTAGAAACTGTGTCATTTGGGAGTGTCTTTCGAGGTCTTTCTGGTTTGAGATTCAAATTGTGTGTGCGTGTGCTCACACTTGCCTAAAATTTGGTCCAGCCCACTGATTTTTTTTTTGTTTGTTTGTTTGTTTTGAGACAGAGTCTCAAGCTGTAGCCCTGGATAGAGTGCTGCGGCTTCGTAGCCCTCAGCAACCTCCAACTCCTGGGCTCAAGCAGTCCTCTTGCCTTAGTTTTTCTATTTTTAGTAGAGACAGAGGTCTCTTTCTTTGGATTTGAATTTTTTTTTTTTTTTTTTGTAGAGACAGAGTCTCACTTTATCGCCCTCAATAGAGTGCTGTGGTATCACACAGCTCACAGCAATCTCCAACTCCTGGGCTTCGGCGATTCTCTTGCTCAGCCTCTCGAGTAGTTGGGACTACAGGTGCCCGCCACAACGCCCGGCTGTTTTTCTGTTTTGCAGTTTGGCCAAGGCCAGGTTTGAACCTGCCACCTTCTGTATATGGGGCCAGCGTCCTACTTGATGAGCCACAGGCCATCGAGACAGTCTCACTTTGTCGTCTGTGGTAGAGTGCCATGGTGTCACAGCTCACAGCAACCTCAAACTCTTGGGCTTAAGCGACTGTCTTGCTTCAGCCTCCCAAGTATCTGGGACTACAGGTGCCCACCGCAATGCCGGGCTATTTTTGGTTGTAGTTGTCATTGTTGTTTGGCAGGCCTGGGCTGGATTCAAACACACCAGCTCTGGTGTATGTGGCTGGCACCCTAGCTGCTGAGCTACAGGTGCCGAGCCAGGATTTGAATTCTTAATTCATGGCCCCCACCTCATGGAGTGCTCCGAGATAGTAGCTTGCCACACGGGTCCTCAGCTCTGCACTCCTGTTGCAGGTATGGCGTTATCATTGTGGGCAACCCCAAGGCACTGTCTAAGCAGCCACTCTGGAATCACCTGCTGAACTACTACAAGGAGCAGAAGGTGCTGGTGGAGGGTCCCCTCAACAACCTGCGCGAGAGCCTCATGCAGTTCAGCAAGCCTCGGAAGCTGGTCAACACCATTAACCCAGTGAGCATGAGGCTGGGCCCTGTTCCTTGTGTTGGACACCCACATGGCCCTTTTTTGTTAAGGACATGATAACTTGCAGCAGGGAGGGGACAGAACTCATGGACCCTGGGAATAGGAGCTAGGATCCGCCAGCCCCACCATTCCTGGGCACATGGGCCTACCTCCCTGGGCAGTGGTCCCTCAAGTACCGAGTATATCTCAGCAGAGTGAGGAAGGGCCACTTTTCTCAAACTGATGTTCTGGGACCACTGCTGAGTGGCTTATGGCACTCTGAGGGTGGGCTGCTTGTTAGCCTGTAGGTGGTAGGATGAAGAGCACCCATGCCCAGGCTCCCAGGCCTCCAGTGGTGATTCACAGGCTACTATGTCATGGGCAACCTCAGGAAGTCAGACTCAGCCACTCTGCCATAGCAGGTGGGAACATAGACACACCCAGTTCGGAAACCTAGAAAGCCTGGGGTGCTCTGGGTGGTGGGGAGTGCACATCTGCCTGAGCTAAAGCTAGGGACTGCGTGGTCAGCACTGGGACCCAATCACCCATGGGGGCGGGCCACGCCCAGAATATACGTCTAAGCAGTCCCTGCCCTGGGTGTGCTCCAGCCCATACCGGCCACTTCCCAGACCACCAGATCTGTGGGAAATTCTTCCTATGGAGCTGACAAATTCCTCACCTATCCCCAACCTTTGCAGGGAGCCCGCTTCATGACGACAGCCATGTATGACGCCCGGGAGGCCATCATCCCAGGCTCTGTCTATGATCGCAGCAGCCAGGGTGAGTGCCCAGCAGGAGGCCAGGCCACCCTGTGTTCCCTGTACTGAGATGTTAGCCATTCCCACCTCTGTGGCTTTGGCTCTGTTCTTCTTGGGTGGTCATAGCCCTAGTCCACAGAAGCCTGCTTGATGTTCCTTTTTTGAAATGTCTCATTGCGCACATCTTGCAAGTTACCAAGTAAGCGGGGATGTCTGGGGACCATCCCTTATCACTAAGTCCACTGTGAACCCTGCTCACTGGTCACTGCCAAACCTTGCTGCCCTCACCCACCTAAGGTACCTGGAACACTTCCCCTGTGATCCTTGATATGGCCTCCTTTCCCCCCCCCCCTGAAGAGGGAAGGGGCCTGGCTCTCAGAGTATCTCTAGACCAGGGAGCACTTGGGACCATTGTTTGCCTTTAGCCAGGGTCTGTTAGATTGAGTTTCCTCATCAATCTTACATGCTTTTGACTTTTGGGAAGCATAGGTTGCATGAGTATGGATATAAAATTTCCATTAGGCTCGGTGCCTGTGGCTCAACGGGCTAAGGCGCCAGCCACGTACACCTAAGCCGCCAAACAACAATGATGGCTGCAACCAAAAAATGGCCGGGTGTGGTGGCGGGCACCTGTAGTCCCAGCTACTTGGGAGGCAGAGGCAAGAGACTTGCTTGAGCCCAGGAATTGGAGGTTGCTGTGAGCTGTGATGCCATGGCACTCTATCCAGGGTGAGAGCTTTTTTTCCTCCAAAAAAAAAAAATTTTTTTTCCATTAAAGGGTAGCACCTGCAGCTCATCGAGTAGGGTGCCGGTCCCATATACCAAAAGTGGCAGGTTCAAACCTCAGCCAAACTGCAAAACAGAAAAATAGCCGGGCATTGTGGCAGACGCCCGTAGTCCCAGCTACTCAGGAGGCTGAGGCAAGAGACTCACCTAAGCCCAGGAGTTGGAGGTTGCTGTGAGCTGTGTGATGCCACGGCACTCTACTGAGGGCGATAAAGTGAGACTCTTGTCTCTACCAAAAAAAAAAAAAATTCCATTAAAATGATTTTTTTTTTTTTAAAGACAGAGTTTCACTCTGTTGTCCCAGGTTAGAATTCTATGGCATCATAGCTTACAGCAACTCAAACTCCTGGGTTCAGGCAATTCTCCTGCCTCAGCCTTCCGAGTAGCTGGGATTACAGGCACGTGTATAATGCCCAGCTAATTTTTCTATTTTCAGTAGGGACAGGGTCTCGCTTTTTGCTCAGGCTGGTCTCAAACTCCCAGGCTCAAGTAATGCACTTGTCTTAGCCTCTCAGAGTGTTAGGATTACAAGTGTAAGCCACCATGCCTTGGCCTGCAGCATGGTTTTCAATTTTCAATTTTTTTTTTTTTTTTTTTTAGAGACAGAGTCCCACTCCATCGCCCTCAGTAGAGTGCTGTGGCGTCACAGTTCACAGCAACCTCCCCCTCTTGGGCTCAGTTGATTCTCATGCCTGGCGCCTGGCTATATTTTGTTGTAGTTTGGCCGGGGCTGGTTTGAACCTGCCACCCTCAGTATATGAGGCTGGCACCCTACTCACTGAGCAACAGGCACTGCCTGGTTTTGAATTTTCAAGATCCCTATAGGCCACTAATCCTCAGGATTTTCAGAGGAGAAAGGGTACACTCCAGGCTCCAGCCCAAGGCAGGCTGATGTGGGGTTAGTTAATCAGACTTGAGAACCTCATTTTTAACTGTCAGTGGGACCACGCAGTGACAGACATGCTGACTCAGGCAGATACTGCTGGTCAGGGTTGTCACCAGTGTTTGGCTGAGGCAGGTGATACCTGCTATCCACTGTGTCTTGCAGGCCGGCCCTCAAATATGTACTTCCAGACCCATGACCAGATAGGCATGATTAGTGCTGGGCCCAGCCACGTGGCTGCAATGAACATACCCATCCCTTTCAACCTGGTCATGCCACCCATGCCACCACCTGGCTACTTTGGACAAGCAAATGGGCCAGCTGCAGGTGAGTACCCAAAACCCTGCTCGAGGAAAGCACAGTGACGTTGGATCTGTTCACGTCAGGGTTTGTTTAAGCAGTTGTTTCCCTGCCAGGCTTAGCCCCATCACTTCTGCTGGGCAAGTGGCCTTCCCTGGGTCCTGAACTCTTTTTCCCTCCTGGGGCTGCCCTTTGTCTCCTGCTGAGGTCTCGCTTGTCTGTGAGGCTCACATCTCCCTCAATAGCCCTAAACTACTATCTTTCAGGCCGAGGCACTCCGAAAGGCAAGACTGGACGTGGGGGACGTCAGAAGAACCGCTTTGGGCTTCCTGGGCCCAGCCAGACCAACCTCCCCAATAGCCAGGCCAGCCAGGATGTGGCATCCCAGCCCTTCTCCCAGGGCGCCCTGACACAGGGCTACATCTCCATGAGCCAGCCTTCTCAGATGAGCCAACCTGGCCTCTCCCAGCCGGAGCTGTCCCAGGTGAGTCCCCAAGTCCCCCACACACAGACCACCACAGCACTACTCAGAACTATAAGCCTAGAACATTCCATCCATAGTGTGCCTTTCTGAAGGATCCTGGGCAGCTGTGATCTAGTCCATGTCCTCCATCAGGGTTACTTCTCCCTTTGTTAGGTTAAGTGGAGTTAGTCTCCTGCCACTTAAGCTTGAGAAAAGGGTTTTCTGGACTTTCTTTGGGGCTAGTGATGGGCCAGATGGAGGTGAGCACCCTTGGACTGTGCTAATTTACCTAACTTTGTCTTTCAGGACAGTTACCTCGGTGATGAGTTTAAGTCACAGATTGATGTGGCGCTCTCACAAGATTCCACGTATCAAGGAGAGCGGGCATACCAGCACGGCGGGGTGACGGGGCTATCCCAGTACTAGAAGGCAAGCTGACCCTAAAGCAGGCCTGGGCTTAACTCCCAAGAGAAAGGATGGGAGCTGCTGGGGGCAGGGAGTCTTCAGGGAGGGAGGGCAAATCTGGATACCCATACTGTGGTTTGGGGGGAGTCTTAGGTCCCTAGTGATCAGGTTGCTTCGGCTCAGAGCAGCCTCACGTACACCTCCCAGGGTCACAGCCCTGCTCTTGTGTTCAGAGAATTCTAGGCCTTGCTGGACTGGGTGTGCCCAGCATGGGTTGCTTCTGTTCACTGAAGGGATGCTTCAGGGTGCTGGTCAGGCTCCACAGCCTGTTTCTCTTCTCAGTGGTGGGAGGGCCAGCTGGGATTCCCTGCCGCCAACCTGTTTGGCAGTCAGCAGAGGACCCAGAGGCAGCACTGGGGCAGCTCAGGGTCCTCTAGTCAGTGATGTCCCTTGGAGGAGGATGCCTGGGACCCCTGGCCTTGCTACCTCTCAAGGTCTCCTGCCCTTCTTCCTGACAGGTGGCGGCGGAAGAGCTAAGCTACGTGGCTTAGTCCATCAGCATCTTATTCTGGGTAATAAAAAATAAAAATAAACGGATACCTGTTTTCCACTGCTAAAACTGAAGCACCACTGTGTGAGCAACAGGAGAGGGAGAGGAGCGAGCGAGGGAGAGGAGGAGCCGAGCGGAGCGCGCCCCCTGCTGGCCCGCGGCGGCGGAGGAGCAGAAGGGAGCGGAGGAGGGGCCGGCCCGCCGGGAGCCGCCGCCAGCGAGTCCCTGCCCAGCCCACCTGGAGGCCCCGCTCGCTGCGTCCAATCGGGGCTGCGGCCAGGGCGGAGGGAGGAAGATCCTCATTTCAGAGTAGCCCTTTCCTCTGTTCTTTACTTTCTTTTTCTCTTTTTATTGAAAGGGGACTACGTTTTAGCAGGAAAAAACTTCGAATTTCTGTGCCCAAGCAGGCTCCTTGCAGGCGGCGCAGAGCCCCGGAGAATGGATCTGTCCATGCGGTGAAACCACCAAGTTGCGCTGCCTGTGTCCTAAGAGGGTTTTCATTTAACGAAAATACGGTGTTTTGGGTTTTTCTGTTTGTTTTTCTAAAGATTTTTAAAGGAGTACTGAAAAATACTTTCATAAGTTTGTCTCTAAAATCGTAGTGGTGGACCTGGGAGATGCCAGAAGCTTCCAGAAACGAAGTTTAAACAAGTCAACACAACTGGAGACTTAAACACCTGTGACGTGGTCTCAAGGAGGATTTTTGTTTTAGGTTTTAGCTTCTGGTGTTCTCGCTGCAGGGCCACAGGTCTGAGGGGCCACCTGGCCAAGCCAGAAGCGGCAGATTCTCCGATGGACTCCGAGATGCAGAGCTGCTTCCTGTGGTGGACTCACAGGACTTCGGCCGCCCATCAGGAAGGTGCTCACAGCCCCACTGGAAGGGGCCTTGGCCAGGACTGGCAATGAGGCCACGGGGCAGGAGGGCGGCCACTTCCCAGGCCAGTGGCTAATTCCCAGGGTCCTTCCAAGGAATTGGTGGAAGGCAGCAACCAAGAGGGCCTGTTCCGTCCTTTGGAGGCATTGACAGTCCCTGTGGATATGCTGAGCCACCCCACCTTCAAGTTTGTAGCTTCTACCTGCTGTAACAGCACTACGACCTGGGGTGGTTTCTGTTTTCTTTTGGGTGGCGGGGAGAAGGGAACAAGTCAAAAATAAGTTGGTTTTGTGCTCAAGGGGCTTGGAGGAGTTTGACATTGGTTGGCAGGGGAGACTTCTGCCTGTGTCTGTGTTGCTTTAGTCCCAAGAGCTGCTCCAGGTCCTTGCACATCGTAGGTTGGGGTGTCCTCCCTGGTGATCTCACTCCCCAGCCTCCCCCTCCCAAAGCCTCCAGATTCCAGCTTCTAAACAGGACAGATGGGGATGCACAGGCCACCTTTTTTCTGGCAAGGACTCTTTTATTTATTACCATTGCTGTAGGGCTTTTGGTTTCCCCTTCTTTTAGTAGTCCCTGGAGGCATAGATCTGGGTAGCTTCCCACTGTGACCCTGTCCACGGTTGGAATGCTTTTCCTCTTCTCTGTGTCCTTTGCTGTGTTTTCCACCTTCCTAGCAGCACTCTTGAGTTTTACAAATTGAGGAGCATCTGTACCAAGGTGATGTAACTTTTGATTTTTGGTCAATTTGTTTTAAGCTCTTTTGTCACCAATAAAATAATAATAAACAGTTTTTGCCTTCACATAATTGCAGGGCATGGGGAGGGCTTCATTTGGAGGGTGGCCATGGGTGTGTAGGGAAGGATCACCTCAACCCCTCCATTGAGTGTGCAGTGCATGGGCCTTGGATGGGTCCCTAAGGCTGCAGCCATCTCCCCCACCCGAGACCAGACAGAGACCAGTGGAGCAGACCACAAGGTGTTTATTGTTGGCTCCACGCCTCCCACTTGTCCCTTGTCAGCGGCAGCCACACTCGTCCACCACCATATCCTCATAGTGCCGCAGCACCACATTGTCACTGTTGTCGAAGAAGAGCACAGAGATGGGCGACAGGCGCACGGGCACGCAGCAGGGCAGGCCGGCAGGGCCTGGGGTGGCTGCGTGCATGAGCGCGCGCAGCACAGCGTGATTGAGCACTGGGGCCCCGTCGGGTCCAGACAGCGTGGCGGGCAGCGTGCACTGGCCTTGGCAGTAGTTGGCCAAGAAGCCGCGTGGCGCAATGACCCAGCGGTGCCAACCCACTTCGCGGAAGCTCACGTAGAGCCGCCGCGCGCGACACGCGCCCCCGGGGCCGCCTCCTGGCGCATATTCAGCCTCTCGCCGCGGCCGGGCCAGGGTGTGGCACAGGCGCGAGTCGAGGGTCACCAGCAGCAGCGAAACCTCGGCCAGGCGCGCACAGGCAGTGGGGACTGGGGTATGCAGCGCTAGCACCAGGCGGAGGGTGCGCGGCACCGAGGCGTTGCGGGCCCACGTGGCACCCAACAGCTCGGCGCGGACCGGCGATCCAGGGGCAGGCACCACCTGGCGGAGAAGCACCAGCCCAGAATCCCCACCCATGGCCTCACTCATACGCGCCACGCTCAGCTCCCAGCCGCCCGCTGGAATCTCAGCCGCCGCGAAGCGCAGCTCCAGTCGGGCACTGGTTGGGTGCTCCGTGGGTTCCACAGCGGACAGGTCGAAGACGACGGTCCACTTGGGGCACTGTCCCATGGCTGAGCCAGGCTCCGGGGACCGGGCGAGCGTACCTGGAGAGAGGGGAAAGAGAACTCGGCTGGCACCTTATCCTTGCCCAATGGCCAGCCTGCTCGCGATGGAGTTGGGGTTGGGTACGGGAGAAAGGTGAGCTCCTGGAGTTGGGACTGGGACAGGGTGTGAGTTGGAAGGAAGAGGCCCTGTGGGGTGCCGGGGGTGGGTGATGGCTGCCCACCCTTGGGGACATAGGCTAGCGCCTGGGCCCCCCGCGAAGCGATGCCGGGGTAGTGGTATCTGCAGGAAGGCATCAAACAGTGTGAAGCAGCGGGGATGGGGTTAGGGGTGGAGTGGGGGCAGGGATTCAAATACAAGGGGCCCTGCTGGTGCTAGGCAGCTTGGCGGGTGTCCCTGGCGTGCAGAGGACAGGGAAAGGGTGGGGTGCGGAGGCCCAGGTTGCTAGCAAGCTGGATGTGGCGGGTGGAGGACTCTACGGGCTACTCCTGCCGCGCTCGAGGCTCACTCCTGGAGCTCTCGACCTTGGGCATAAAAGGCCCCAGCGAAGAACGGACCCACTCACCGCGGTCGGTAATGTGGCGCACGATGTTTCCGGCGACCCCCAGCTCCTCCACGTGGCAAGGTTGCAGGGTGGCCCCCGGGTGTGTCCGCCGCAGGCCTGACCAGGTCTCTTGGGGGTCGCGGCGGCGGAACAGGCGCCACATAACCGGGGGAACGGGCCGCAGCATGGGAGAACCCCGGGGCACATCGCGAAGCCCGAGGGCCTGGAGCATGGCGGCAGCGGGGCCTGGGGGCACAGGGGCGCGGGCTGGGGATGGCGAGGGCAGCAACAGGGCCAGGATGAGGAGGAAAAGGTGGCGGCTAGGGTGTCGGCATAGCGGTGGCATCTTTCCCCCAGATGATGGCGGGAGAGCGCGCGGGTCCGCGGCAGCCCCAGACCAGTGGGGCGGGGCTCCCGGCTGGGCTGGGGTCCTAGGGGGCGTGGCCGCGGTCTGGAGGCTGGGGCTGAAGGGTCTGGCAGGGTCCCAGAGGATGTGACCCGGAATGGATGTGCCCGGGAGCAGCAGAGTTTGTTAGGGCTAGAGTCCCCAGGGGTGGGGCTCAGCCAGGGCCCTGGAGGAGTGGCTGGATCCTTGGGGACAGGGCGGGGTCGAGGGGATCAGAAGCGCTTGTCCTTCACCAGGCCGTTCCTCAGCGGCTTCCTGGGGCCAGAAGTGGCGCGGGTTAGCCACCGAGCGCCCGTGCCTACCCCCACCCTCAGATCTCAACGACCCCCCACGTCTCTTTACCCGACCAGCCCCGGGCTCTGCCTCTCTGCTTCCTCCTTGCAATTACCCTACCCTGCCCACAGGGCCATCAGACCCTTTCACACACCTTGGCACCTTATTCTTGCTTCCTCCTTCCCAGCTAAACTCTTCTCTTCCCCTACTCCCTGCTTCCCTAGGCCTCTGGAGGGCAAAGCCACCCACCAGCCTGGGCTCTACTTAATTCCACCACCTCTGCCAGAATAGAACTGGGCACAGGACAGACACTACAGATCCTCCTCTGCTTTCGGGCAGAGTCCTCCTACAACCCATGTAGACTTGTCCTTGGGTCTGGTGGCCTTGCCCTGCTAACCCTATCCATCCACCCACTTTCCTTCCATGGGTTTTTTTTTTTTTTTCTTTTTTGAAACAGAGCCTCAAGCTGTAGCCCTATAGCATTACACCTCACAGCAACCTCCAACGCCTGGACTCAAGCTATTCTCCTGCCTCCGCCTCCCAAGTAGCTGGGATTACAGGCGCCTGCCACAACTGCGGGCTATTTTTTTGGTTGCAGCTCTCATTGTTTGGCGGGCTGGGCTGGATTTGAACCTACCAGCTCAGGTGTATGTGGGGGGGCCCCTTAGCCGCTTGAGCCACAGGCACTGAGCCTCCTTCCATGTTTTTAAAACAAGTTGCCATGCTTTCAAACTCTAATCATTACATTAGGTGTCCAGCTTAAAATCCCAGAGAAAGACCCCTAACTTCTAAACAAGGCATGTATTTCAAACTGTAAAGCCATGTTTTCCAAAAATGCAGTCCTATTTGAGTTCTCTCTCTGTGGCCACTGCTGCTGTCAGGAAATTCCATTTTCCCTGCAAGGGTTAGCCACCAAACTGGGGGTCTGACTGGGAAAGTGATTCCCTAATGATCAAGAATCTGTCCAAGGTCTCCCCTGCCAGATATGACAGGGGTTCTGCCCCTGCTCCTTGCTGCCCTTACCAGTGCTCAGAGTTTTGCACCCTGTTCAACTGAGATGACATCTCACTTTGGTCTTGAGGCCACTGGCCAGGCCTGCTTGCATCTTTGGGAACTGCTCATGCCTTAGCAAATATACTCTCAAAGCTTGCAGTTCCCCTAAGCTGCTCCTGCAAAAATTTCTTGCTTTTGTGTCTTCACATGGCTACAAACCCATGTGTGCATTACTGTTCCCTTTGCTCTGTGGCTTTGTGAAGTGCTCCATCCCAACTTCCCTTCCACATAAGAACCTAACACTTTCCTAATGAGGTTGCCCTCATTCCCTTAGGCTGAAGCTCAGCCTCTTCATGCCTTTTGGAGCCAAGTGATATCTAATCCTGTGAGTTGTTGGTCTTATCTGTGGGGAGATAAACCCTGCTCGGACCTCCCATCTGTCACTTGTCTTCTGACTTTGCCTGTGGTCCTTTAGAACATGAGCCTTGGTTCTTCATCCACCTTTGCAGCTTCTTTTTTTTTTTTTTTTTTTTGAGACAGAGCCTCAAGCTGTCACCCTGGATAGAGTGCTGTCGCATCACAGCTCACAGCGACCTCCAACTCCTGGGCTCAAGCGAGTTTCCTGTCTCCATCTCCCAAGTAGCTGGGACTACAGGCGCCCACCACAACACCCGGCCATTTTTTGGTTGCAGCCATTATTGTTGTTTGGCAGGCCCAGGCTGGATTCAAACCTGCCAGCTCAGGTGTATGTGGCTGGCGCCTTAGCCGCTTGAGCCCCAGGCGCAGAGCCTTTTTTTTTAGCTGCTTAAGGATTTTTTTTAATTTAGCTGTCTTTTGTGAGACATTAGCTTGAGTTGATTTTCATTTATACCATAATTTGTGGTTCAGAAATTCAGGCAGGATTCAGCTGGGTGGTTCTTTTGCTTTCAGTGCCATCATCTCAGAAGTAGTCAGCTGATAGACAGGCTGATCTTCAGTCCCCTGCTCAAAAGCAATCCTGGGCTGTTGGTTGCCCAGGGGTCATTGCTTTGTGCCCCTGGCTGGTCCTCGTTTCCAAAGGTGGCCATAAATATGTCATCAGCTATCCCATGATGGTCTGCTCATAAGGACCTGCAATCGTAGGGGTTGACAATTCCAAAGTCTGCAGGGTGGGCCAGCAGGCTGGGGACCCAGGGAAGATCTCTGCAGCTTCTTGATTCTTCCCATTGTCAAACATCTTTCTCAGTTCCTCAATGACACCCTGTCCCATTGTGACACATGCTCAGGGATGGTTCCATTTCTGCACTGACATGTTTGGTGCCCAAGGGATTTGCCTTGGAGGCTGAAGTGAAACAAAGACACACTTTCACTTTTTCTCCAGATGGTCCCCAAGCATCCTGGGGACATCCTGACAGACCTTCCCTCCCTTTGGGTGCTCTGTATTATTCACTACAGGTTTCTCAGGTGCCTTGTTTCTGCCCCACACTATTGACTCCTAGAATCACATGTTTAGTGTCTTCAAGGAAGGGGACCCCTACTGGGTGTTTTTTCATCACAGCTTTCCTGCCCATTCTTCATTCATGTTTGTTATTCTGCACAAGCTTCAGAGTTAGCTGTCAGTATTTTCCTTTTGGGACAGGGAGCAGCCCCACCTTGAATGGGAGCACTCCTAAGACAGCAGATTGACGCCATTCAACTTCAGGCCATCACTGTGGCGAAGAGAAACACAATGAGGTGGAAGCCAGAGACAGATGAGTGTGCACAGGCAGCTTCTGAATGCTTCTCCAGTGACCAGGGGGTCTCTAGGGCAAGGTTTTTGCCCTGGGTTGCCAGTGATTACAATGGATGAATGTTCCAGAGAGAGAGTCTAGGGCAGGACTAAGGGTTGATTTTGAATGTTTTAGAAGGTGTTGGAAATATTAAAATGTCAGGGAGAAAGGGAATGGCATTCAGGGAGAGAAATCTGGAAGGTGGTGGGGGATTAACTGGGCAGGGAAATGACCCAGGGAGTGGAGGCGACCAAAATGAGAAAACAGGGGAAACAAGCAAGAATGTACCAGGAAACTGGGCAAAGAAGTGGGGTGCAGAGAGCAGACTGGTGGAGATTGATGGCTGATGGGTACAGGGTATCTTTGAAGATGATGATATTGTTCTGGAACTGAACAGTGGTGATGGCTGCTTAACCCTGGAAATGTATAAAAAACTACTGAATCCCACACCATGACTCAGTGAACTGTATAGTATGTGAATTATAGCTCAATAAAACATTTTTTTTTTTTGAGACAGAGCCTCAAACTGTCACCCTGGATAGAGTGATGAGGCATCACAGCTCACAGCAACCTCCAATTCCTGGGCTCAAGTGAGTCTCCTGCCTCCGCCTCCCAAGTAGCTGGGACTACAGATGCCCGCCACAACGCCTGGCCATTTTTTGGTTGCAGCCGTTATTGTTGTTTGGCGGCCCAGGCTGGATTCGAACCCGCCAGCTCAGGTGTACGTGGCTGGCGCCTTAGTCCATTGAGCCACAGGAGCCGAGCCAATAAAACATTTTTAAAAAAAGAAACCAAGAAGTCCATAGGGGATACAGACAGAAGCTATCTGGGAACTGATGGGAGGCAATCCCAGGAGCAAGTGTGTGTGAGGAGGATGGAGAAGAATCTAGGACAGTGATTCTCAACCTGTGGGTCACGACCCCTTTGTAACAATGAAAATACATTGCGGCATTAGGAAGGTTGAGAACCACTAATCTAGGAGAATCTTGTAATTGCTATAGAGAGGTAGAGAGGTTGATGAGGCTGGTGGAGAAGAGTAGAGAGAGAGTGTTTCTGTCCTTGGCTGAAATGTCCTTGAGAAGATGAAGATGGACATCCTTGGCCTTGGAGGGAGAGGGGCTGTCCACTGCAGCAAATGGCCAATGGACATGAGGACCACCCAGGGGGGTTGATTAGGTCAATTTCTAGAAATGTTCCTGTACCTAAAAAAGAATATCTGGGCCTGGCACAGTGGCTCAGGCCTGTAATCCCAGCACTTTGGGAGGCCAAAGTGAGAGGATTGCTTGAGCTCAAGAGTTTAAGACCAATCTGGGCAACATAATGAGACCCTGTGTCTACAAAAGAATAAGAAAAATTAGCCAAGTGTGGTGTTGTGTACATGTAATCCTACCTACTCTGGAGGCTGAAGTGGGAAGATTGCTTGAGTCTCTAAGTTCAAGGCTGCAGTGAGCTAAGTGAGCTATGATGATGCCCCTGGACTACAGCCTGGATGACAGAACAAGACTCCATCTCAAAATAAATAAATAAATAAATAAATAAACCTTTCTTCACCCTGGTTCTGAGCTGCTTGTGGAAGGTACATGGATAGTTATTTTCTGTAGTCACTCAGTGGGGTAAGGCTGCATCATTTGGAACATTCATGTTAAGAATTACAACTGTATACAAAGTTATGATTTAATACAAAATAATAATTAAAAAGAAAAAAGAGGGTGGTGCCTGTGGCTCATTGAGTACTGCGCCAGTCCCATATGCCGAAGGTGGTGGGTTCAAACCCATCCTCGGCCGAACTGCAAAAACAAAAATAGCCGGGCGTTGTGGTGGGCACCTGTAGTCCCAGCTACTCGGGAGGCTGAGGCAAGAGAATCGCCTAAGCCCAGGATTTGGAGGTTGCTGTGAGCTGTGTGACGCCACGGCACTCTACCGAGGGCGATAAAGTGAGACTCTGTCTCTACAAAAAAACCCAAAAAACCCTGAACTTTGGCTCGGCACCTGTGGCTCAATGGGCTAAAGCACCAGCCGCATACACCTAAGCTGGCGGGTTCGAATCCAGCCTGGGCCTGCCAGCTGCAACCAAAAAATGGCTGGGCATTGTGGTGGGCTCCTGTAGTCCCAGCTACTTGGGAGGCGGAGGCAAGATACTTGCTTGAGCCCAGGAGTTGGAGGTTGCTGAGCTCACTTGGGTGACAGCTTGAGCTCTGTCTAAAAAAAAAACCCTGAACTCTTCTTCTTGCTCTTTTGCTGGCAACCTTTATGTACTTATTTGTGCAGAAGTTGAGGTCTTTTAACTAGCATAGAGGTGAATTATTTTACAAAAGCAATCTCATAACAGTCATGATTATTCCATTCATGTTTATTTTGATGTCTAGTATTTGGGATTCTTGGTACACTCTTAGTTTGCATTATTTATCTTGCTTTTTCTAACCTTTCCTCTTTTCTTGCCTTTTATGTTGTTGTGTCTGTTTTTTATTCCATTCTTCCCTCTGTACCCTAAAAGTCTGAATATTTATCCTTTTTTTTTTTTTTGAGACAAGAGTCTCACTTTGTTGCCCTTGGTAGAGTGCCCTGGCATCATAGCTCATAGCAACCTCAAACTCTTGGGCTCAAGTGGTTCTCTTGCCTCAGCCTCCCAAGTATCTGGGAGTAAAGGCACCTGCCACAACACCTGGCTATTTTTAGATATGGGGTCTTGCTCTTGCTCAGGCTGGTCTCCAGTCGTGAGCTCAGGCAACCTACCCGCCTCTACCTCTCAGAGTGCTAGGATTACAGGCATGAGCTACTGTGCCTGGCCAATCCCCACCCTCTTGAAGAATACAAAGCCCCCAGTCCTGGCCAGGCAGGTTCGGTGGCTAATGCCTATAATTCTAGCACTTTGGGAGGCTGAGGCAAGTAGATTGCTTGAGCTCATGAGTTTGAGACCAGCCTCAGCAAAAGCGAGACTCTGTCTCTATTAAAAATAGAAAATCTGAGGCAAGAGGATCACTTGAGCCTGAGTTGGCGGTTGCTGTGAGCTATGATGCCATGGTACTCTACTCAAGGTGACAGCTTGAGACTGTCTAAAAAAAAAAAAAAGCCAGGGCGGCTCCTGTGGCTCAGCGAGTAGGGCGCCGGCCCCATATACCGAAGGTGGCGGGTTCAAGCCCGGCCTCGGCCGAACTGCAAAACAAAAAAATAGCCGGGCGCTGTGGCGGGCGCCTGTAGTCCCAGCTACTAG
>CAUYON010192351.1:0-31678 GCA_963573935.1 Arctocebus calabarensis
CAGGCTATTTTATTTTGTCCCCTGGGTTTGAGCAACTGTGTAACCAGGGGGATTGTTTATATGTGCCAGAAGGAAATCACACATCTTCAGGAAAAAAATGCTAACTTCCATTGGGGCAGAGACAAAAATGCTAGGATTGCCTCATAGCCAAAAATATTTGGGTGGCAAAAATAGAAGAGGATGCCTGCTGATTGTGTCATTAACTACAACTCCGTGACTCGGAGGTTCTTAAGATTGAAAAGATAGGTCGGACAGTAAATAAGAGCGGGAAGAAGGAAAAAAACATAGTACTTGCAGTTTTAAAAGATGTTCACAAAATATATCGTAGAATTTGCTGCCCAGAAAAGTCTAGCTTAAATCCTTTGTGAAATAGCTGAATATATATTAAGAGAAAATAAGCCTTTAAGCCAACCAGAGATTAGAAAAATGAGGAGCAGAAATCATATTTTACTTACTCAATGCCTTTTCCATGGAATGATAAAATTAATGGAAGAAAAGAATGCAATCGATGTAATATATCTGAACTTTCAAGAAGCTATTATTGTCCTGTCACGGAATTGCACTTGATAAGTCGATTCAGACTTGCCAAGATCTAAGTATGTCCCCAGATTAGAAGGGAGATGGGAATCTAAGCAACCTCTAATGATGAATGATGGGGGAAGACTTGGAGGGAAGAGCGTGCTCTCAAAACTGGCTGTAGTTGGAATTTCACTTTGTCATTTCTTTCACCGGTAATCAGAGAGGTGGGATGAACACCATGAATAACAGCAAAACAAAAATGCCACAGTGAACAAATAAAAATCATAATAAAAATAAATGCCACGGTGGGCTCTTCAACCCTTTAATGTCACAGAGGGAAAGGCACTAACTCTTATCTGTCTTCTCAGTTGCCCTTTTTTTTTTTTTTTAAACTGCGCTATCTCGTGGTAAGTGATTCTATTAACTTTTCCGTTGAATCGTGGAGTCTTTGTTAAATCAGCCTATTTACGTTTGCTAAACAGATTACTGAGCAATATTTACATCAAGCCACAGCTTTATGTCTTTGCATGGCTCCTACCTTCTGTCAATAATTCTCTAGGTGGATTAACTATGCTGGACAGAACCAGTGGAAAAATGAACAGATGGAAACTGGAGGGTGGAGGAGAAAGTAAGTTAATGGAGATCTGAAATCAACAGAAATCCAGATGAGCATTCAGGGAAGAATGAAGACTGCTAAAAAAGAGGGGTAGGGGTGCGGAAGGCTGGAAAGGGAAAATGATTCGAGGAAAAATTAATTCAGGAATACATACAAAAAGAACCAGGAATAAAAAATAAATACTGGGGGGATATAAAAGATACGGAAAGGACTGAGTAAGCTGTCAGATCCACATCCAGTAAAGGATGTGGTTTGAGATCAATTTGAATTTGGTAAAGCTCGCGCCTATAATCCTAGCCCTCTGGAGCCTGAGGCCAATGGATTGCCTGAGCTCAGGAGTTTGAGACCAGCCTGAGCAAGAGCAAGACCGTGCCTCTAAAAACAAACAAATGAGGCTCGGCGCCTGTGGCTCAACGGGCTAAGGCGCCAGCCACATACACCTGAGCTGGCAGGTTCGAATCCAGCCCGGCCCGCAAAACAAAAATGACGGCTGCAACCAAAAAATGGCCAGGCTTTGTGGCGGGCACCTGTAGTCCCAGCTACTTGGGAGGCAGAGGCAGGAGACTCGTTTGAGCCCAGGAATTGGAGGTTGCTGTGAGCTGTGATGCCACAGCATTCTATCTAGGGTGACAGCTTGAGGCTCTGCCTCAAAAAAACAAAAAATAACTGGACATTGTGGTGGGCACCTGTAGTCCCACCTACTTGGGAGACTGATGCAAGAGAATCACTTAAGCCCAAGAATTTGAGGTTGCTGTGAGCTGTGACAGCACAGCACTCTACCCAGGGCAACAAAGTGAGATTCTGTCAAAAAAAAAAAAAAAAGAAAGAAAGAAAGAAAGAAAGGACAGAAGAAAAGAAAGAAATTGATAAAAAGTGAAATAAAACTTCCATTTGATTTTTAATGAGGTATGGTTGACTGTTTTTTTTTTGTTTTTAACTCACAATTTTTTACACACCTATAAAGTATAAACAGGTTCTAATACATGAGAATTGGATCTTGTAACAGTCTTAATTACTTGAGTTTCTGTAGGAGTATGGTTCTTAATTCACCTTTTCATGTTGATAAATTAGTTAATTTCTTTCTTCATCTAAAGACAAACTAGTTGCATATTTGTAGGAATCATAGGAAAGTAAAGTATCAACACAGATGCTCAGAGTTCTCTATTATCCATATGAGAAAACTATTAAAAGTAATATATTCTGTGATTTCATGCAGTGGATTTAAAAAAAAAAAAGCAAAAAATGCAGGGTCATTGTTTTCAAAGGACCTAGTATGTTGTTATTAATGATTGTTATAATTAAGCAATAAAATATTTAAGGTATGTGGCACCCCTTGAATGGGGAAATGGAGTTTTGCAACTATGTGGCTGGAGGAGAAAACTACGTGTAGATTGAGACATAATTTATGCAAAGCTCTGACCAATCATTTCTTCCCTGTCTTCCTGTGATTCTGATTCCTTCTATGGATCAACCCCTCACCAAAAAAAAATCTAAAAATATTTTTCTCTTAATTTCTCCACCTAAAGTAAATGGATTATAAACCAATGAGAAATAATTCATTTATTAATGCGAAATATTGCCAAAAGGGAAAATGGCATAGATTTTTAAGTGCCTATTATCTCTGTAATATTTCCACATGATAAGTTTGGATTTTAAGTTATATGGGGACAAATACATAGGTTTGAGCAATGCAGGTTTTAGTTTTCTCGAAGTGCCTATTTAAAATGCTGTAATTTGATAGCTAACCACCAAATCTATTTTTGAATTACTTTTTCAGACATAGGATACTTTTAGTAATTTTTCTTTCTACATTCTTATAACTTAAATATTCAGATTTTAGCTGCAGTGGGCATTATATTAATATTTCCAGGGACATGTTAATATATGCCAAGAATATTATGTTATGTGGTTTGTGTTTATACCGGTAGTTATATTTGATGTTAGCTATTTGGTACAAAATACAATTCTTACACGTTATGGGAGCATAAACTTTATTGTTGTCTCATTACCATGCAGAAGTCAAATATACGCCAAAGAATAATATCCTGTATTAATCTTCTAAAGATTGGCTATGAGTAACCCAGTTGATTGTGTTATGGTTTAATTAATGGAATAAAAAGGGAATAAATAGCATCAGTGCTACCAAATAAATGTAATTCTTTCATGGCAAGGTGCGTACAGTGAAAAATGGTTAAAGAATTCTGATGGAATAGCTCTTCATCTAGTTGAATAATGCAATCTTCTCTCTGCTGTGTCTATAAAAAAAAAAGATTTCTCTGTCCTCAGGCTATATTTTATAGTGTCATTTTAGGTATTCATTCTTGGGAGGGGGGGAAGCCTACAGCTTTAAGGAATTGGATCTCATTGGACTAGAAAAGAAGTATCTAAAATAGCTTGAATTGTTTTTCGGTTTATGAAAGGTAAAAAGTCCTCACTGCGGATAAGTGAAGCCACATTGGCTTTCATGACTCCGTCCTTTAATGCCTTTTTTCTCCTCCAAGCCAAACATTTGTCCTTGGCTAAGGGTACTAGAGAAATCAGAGGGGTGTGTTCATAGAGGAAAAAGTTTTAGATGGGGGCGGTTATATTTTTAGATATCTTAGAAGGAAGCCAAATGTCACTATCTACGTAGAGGTATCACAAATGGACAGGTATGTTTAGAGGTAAAACAAACTGTGATCAGCTTCACCTGTTTCCAGAACACTGCCATTACCCCTAAGTCTTTCTGCCATTACGTGTCTACAGCTGGTGCGTTCAGCTAGCCAGCAGCAGACAGATGTTTGACTTCTTTGTAAACCAGACAGCTTTATTTTATTCCGTAGATTCAAACGTATGGTTGGTTGAATAATGTCCCCCCACATTGATGTCCACCCAGAACGTCAGAATGGGACCTTATTTGGAAATTGGTCTTTGCAGATGTAAGTAGGTTGAGATGAGGTCGCACTGAATCAGGGGAGGCCCTCAGGCTCATGATTGGTGTTTTTATAAGAGGAGGGGGCTCTCCAGACACACAGGAGGATGTCAGGGGAGGCAGAAGAGGTAGCAGTTTGAGTGGGGGATACCAAGGCTGGCTGGCAGCCACCGTAAGATACGCATAGAACAGATTCTCCAGCAGGTGCCACCCCTGCCACGCTTTGATTTTAAATTTTCGGATCTGTGAAAGACTAAGTTCCTATTGTTTGAAGCCACATGATGTACTGGTGTGTTACAACAGCCAGGGGCAACCACTACACCTGCTACATGGGTGTGTGCCTGACTCCATAGATGGACAAATGCCTCCAGGTTCACCAGTGGGGAATCAACAGTGTATCTGTAAGAAAAAAAAAAAAAGTACAAGGCCAGGCATGGTGGCTCATGCCTGTGATCCCAACACCCTGGGAGGCTGAGGCAGGTGCATCACTTCTGCTCGGGAGTTTGAGACCAGCCTGAGCAAGAGCGAGACCTCGTCTCTACTAAAAATAGAAAAACTAGGCAGGGGGTGTGGTGGGCGCCTGTAATCCCAGCTACTTAGGAGGCTGAGGCAGGAGAATCGCTTGAACCCAAGAGTTTGAGGTTGCTGTGAGCTGTGATGCCGTGGAAGTCTACCAAGGGTGACAGAGTGAGACGCTGTCTCCAACAAAGAAACAAAGTATGACTAATATGCCCAAGTCATGTTAGTAAGCTTAAGCAATGGGTCAGGCTCTACTTACAGAGGCTCACATCCAGAGCATGGAATCCCAGAAGGGATGGCAAATGCTCCCAGTCACACAAAGTCTGATGACAGAACAGTAGAAAAGATTTTTACCAAAGCCAGAGTGTCCCTGCAAGAGTTTCCTTTGTTGGGGCTAAGAATTATACTAGAAGATGACTGCGTCTGTTCTATTTTCAACAGAGAGGGAATTTTGTTCACAAAATCACTAGGAAGGCTCGGGAGGATCAGGATCTAGGCTGAGATTCCAAAAGGGGCCCCTAAAGCAACAGCCGCAAGCCGAGAAGGCCTGGGGTTGGGGGGGATGACCCCAGTTGCGATAACCGGGAAGCTGTTAGAACCCGGTTGTTAAGTTCTGGTTCTTGCCACGTGACACATCATGCCGGCATGTGGAAGCTGCCACTGTGCCTGCTGCTGCGGAGAACACATCCCTTCTCCCTACGGGGTGGAGGAAGCTGAGGCCAGAACTGTGGGCAGGACCAGCTACGCCATTGGTGTGGCCCCGTGCAAAGTGGAAATGTAGAATTGTGTTCTACAAAATTACTATGACTCAAGACAGTGGCAACAGAGCATGGATCCGAGCCTGGGCCCTTCTAAGCTTGGGACCCTGTGGGACGGCTCCGGACCCAGCCCAGCTGGCTTCACAGCCACGGTGGCCTGCTCACCTGCACCCACAGGCTGGATGGATCCTGTGCTACCCCCGTCCTCACTCAACCCAGAACCAGACGCAAGTCCCTGGGGGTCTAGAAGACTGGAAGGCAAGCGAGTCTGGGGAATGTTGGTTTTAGCTATCCAGGATCAACAGGTAAAGGATGAAGGAAATACTCCCGGAGGAGCCACAGAGATGCTGCTGTACTCAGGCTTCAGCAGAAAGGAAAACTTCTTGCAGAGCATCGGGTTCCCTTTTCACTTGGAGACCTCGCCCTGTGAATTTTTCTGCACGTGGCATGGAGCACACAGCCGACAGAGTTGTGCCAATTCCCCGTCGGCGAAAGGAGCGTGCTGGGTGCTGACCAGGAAGACAAGGACCCTGCCCTCTGGATCTCCTTCCACTGGACAGATATGAAAAATGACCATGTGAACATTCTTGTTCCTGCCTCCCTCCCATTCACCCTGCCAGCAGCAGGGCTGGAGACATAACTTGGAAAAACACAAATCCAATCACGCCCCTGCTTAGAGCCTTCCCGTCATTCCGCCTTGTTTGGGGACAAAGTCCAGACCTCCTCGTCACTCCTGACAAGACCTCACACCATCTGGGCCCTGCCTACCTCTGACCCTTCCCCCCCTGCTCAGATGGCACCCCAGTGTCCTCCGTGCTTTGGGGGACATGCCAACTTCCTTCCTACCTCTGAACTGGAGCGATTTCCTAGCTCATTGCACGGCTGGCTCCTCCTCAGCCGCCAGCACTTGGTTAAATGCCACTGTCTTAGGAAGGTTGTGTCTGACCACCCAACCCAAGGGAGAGTCCGCACGTGAGCCCGGCTCTTCTACATTGTACCTCTTTGCTCGTCTCTTTCCACTTATCGCAGTGGGAAGTTACCCGGTGTGTGTTTCCGTGCTTCTCTTTCCTGTCCCTGAGGCCTAGTCCCTTCCCAGGCTCAGCACGGGGCGGGAGAGCTCCAGAGCTGTGTGCTGACGAGCTGGCTTACTGACAGACCGGCGAAATGAAGGGACAAAATAGCTACATTCATAAAGCCTGGAGAGTCAGCGTTTGTTAAGTAAAAGGAACTTAAAAACAGCATTATTTGAAGAAGTTGTGGAACTTAGGGAAATTAAAGCAGAGAGTTCAAGGCAACTGGCAGTCATCAATTCACGGAGATCAGCTATTCCGGAAAAAATGCAGGCTGGCTCTGGGGTGAAAAGGCCAGGCCGACAACTGCCCAGTGGTACAGATGATCTCATCCTTGTTTTCGGGTTGTTTTGAGGCCGGTCTCTTCCTGTTCCCGTGCACGCTCACAGCAAGATCACTTGCTGAGAATAGGGACCCTGACTTTCTGCAGTGTCACGGTAGTGACAGCACACGGTAGCAGAGTGGCCTCCTGCTTCTTGACGAAGCTCTCCGAGGACAGGAGGAGCTAAGCGCTGGCAAAGCCGTCATGCTTCTGGGGTCCCTTTAGCCTGACTTGCACAATTCTCGCATGGACCACCAGGGAGGGTGGCCAGCTGTCCAGATTCCCTGGGGTTGAGGAGGGTGCAGGGCCTTTGAAACTGGAACAGACCAAGGGGGCAAACTGGGCTGACTTAGTCATCCTTCTAGTGGGGCACCAGAAAGAAAGTGTCCACCATTCTTATTTGTGTTCAGGGCCTCAGTCCTACCAGGTTGCTGCAACCATTTTCATACTCCATATACTAACTTGTAACCAATCTCTGCTATGTTTTCCTTCATTAATGGGTTTATTGTGCTTATCAAGCCTCACGGTCAACCCTGCTTCTCTGACCCCCGTGTTCTGACTATGTTATCCTACAGCACCCCTACCTGGTCTGATCCACTCTGGGCCTTGGGGTTCTACCAGCCAGGCCCTCTTCTCACGCTCACCCCAGTGGTGGGTGCACAGTGACAGATCAGCATTGTCAATACAGTTATGATAGTACAGCTCTGACAACAGAGTTCAGAAAAAAAGCCAAAGATTTCAGGAGTTATCTGGTGACCATCTAGTATATTGAAGAGGGGAGGGGTCTACGAATGCTTTTTATAAAGGGCCAGATAGTAAATATTTTGGATTTTGTAAACCATACAGTCTCTGTCATAACTATACCGCTCTGCTGTGGTTGCATGAAAGCAACAACAGATAAAGTAGCAATAAGCAGGCGTCACTGTGTTCCAATAAAACTTTATTTATAAACATAAGCAGTGGACCTAACTGGTCCTTAGTTTGTGGACCCGTGACGTATAGAATGTCCTTCCAGATAATTTTGAGAATTTTTTAGTAAGGGCCAGTTGCAGTGGCTTACACCTGTAGTCCCAGCTACTCGGGAGGCTGAGGCAAGAGGATCTTTTTAGACCAGGAGCTTGAGGTTGCCATGAGCTGTGATAAAAGGGTGACAGAATGAGACTCTTTCTCTCTCTCTCTCTCTCAAAAAACAAGAAAATTGTTTCATTAAGGCCATAGCTCCACACACCACTTACCCATCTGCTCCCTGATACGCGTTCTTACTTCTCTTGAACATTCATGCTGTTACTCAACTGGGCTTACGGAAACGTTTGCCCCACAATAATAAGTGATTGTACCAAGACATTGACATGGAAAGATCGTGTAGCATTTACTTCTACAGGGATCTTTAACACGAGTTTGTAACATGCAAGACGGATATGGAGTTAGGCAAATTGTTGAGATCGTTGAAATGAATACATGGTTAATGTTTTGTTGTGAGATTGTTAGATTAATATGGGAAAACGTTCCCTGGTAGACAGAAGTGTCCTCACTCTCGGTGATGGGGAATGAAATAACCCAAAATTATGTTTTTTAAGGTGAGTTCTGGGCTATTGGCTGTTTCTGCTTTTGTTTTTCAAACTGAAGGGTGTCAATCTGTAGGCAGGGGATGTAGCCAGGGGTGGCTTATATAGCATCTGCTTTCCTCATAGGTCAATTTAATCTTCCTCACTGAAGCAGGGTCTTTGTAACATACTGAGAAATGCACTGCCCTTAGAAATATACATGCATAGGGGAAAGGGAAGGAGGGAGGGAGGGAAAGAAGTGAGTGAGTTGTACTGTCATAATTGTATTTAAGGATAATGCTGATCCGTCACTGTCCACCCACCACTCCTGGGGTGAGCGTGAGCGGAGGGCGTGGGGGTAGAGCCCTAAGCACCCGAGGGAGGGAGGGGAGGAAAGAAGGAAAGAAAATGTTGCCAGCACTTTAAATTAATTTTAGAGAATGCATTTACAAAGTGCATGCACCCGGAAACTTCTATCAAGTGAGAAAGCTGGGAGAGGAACTTGAAGAGACAAGGAAAAGAATGAGCAAGTAGATTGCATACACCAAATGTGATTGAAGCAGGGGCAGTGACAACCACAGCCCTAAGACTTCTCGGCCTGCTTCCTACAAGTCATCGCTGCTGGTGGACTCATCTCAAAATGACAGAGTTCTCTTTAGCACACGGCCAGCCAGCACATGTGGGCTCATGGCGGAGCTGATTCTGCTGAGCCTGGAAAACCAAGTGCCTTAACAAGTCAGTTCCACAGCTCCCGGACTTGGTGCCTCAGTAGGGAGACCTCAGCAGGAAATCCTCCATCTGTTTCTCTTTCCTACAAGGGACTTCGGAGAATGAGTTCATTTCTCTTCACACATCCTCACATTGCTGTAGACCGGCATGGGGCTGAATGATGAGAAATGACACAGGAATGCAAGAGGATGCTTTGGATGGGAGGTGGCAGGGACAGTTACACTCTGAATTAGGTTCTCGCTCGCTCAGGAGAAGGTTTATTTTTCTGACATTGCTTCTACTTTGATTTGCTTGCTCTTTTTTTTTTAAAGGGCAATCTAGTCAGTCTTATATTTTACTGCTTCTTAGCAAAGCTTGGACATTTGGAGAAATAGCTATAAAAGGAAGATTTCGCAAAGATTTGTCCCGTGGAGTCACAGAGAATCCCCTAGAGCTGGAGTCACAGAGAATCCCCTAGAGCTAGATCAGTTTCTCTCTCAAAGCCTAATTTGAAATTCAGGATAAAATATCACTGCAAGTAAGTACTTTGTCTCTGTATCTCTCTTTTCTTCCTTCTCAATCCCCTCTTTTTTCTGTTTCATTTCTGTATTGTAATCTCCGTGAAGTTATCAGTTTGACTCTAAATATAACCACCACAATTTGCCAACGCATGAATTAATTACAAGATGAGAAGCTGAGTTTTCTGCTCTTAACACTGTTTAGCAGATAGCAGGTAATATTTATAACAATGTTTATGTTTTTATGTTGAGAACCATTTAATTCCATTAACGTTGCGTGTGAATATTTTTTGCCTCATTTCTTCCAGTCACATAAACTATATTTTAAATTGGAAAATAAGCAAGTTTAGAAAAAAAAAAACTGTTCCGAAAAGAGCATTGTTTCCTAGCAAACAAACCAACCTCTTCCACCTGGGCTAGAATTTCTCTGGAATACATAGGTAGATTTGCTGAAGGACTTAGAAATCTAGAGAGTAGAATTAGCTAAAACTAGGACTCTGGTAGACCCTTTTTAAAAATGCCATGAAATCATGTAAAAAAAAAAAAAAAAGAAGAAGAAGAACAACTCCGTAGCAAAACGGCATGGAAACATTAAAATATTTCAGTTGCCTTTGGCTATGTTGTTAAATTGAACTATAGCTATGCCTCTTAGAGACTTTTCTGGATTCTAGAATTCTAGACCTGTGATGCTGATCTTGCTACATGTGGTTACACAGTGCACAGGTAATCAGGAGGCAATCTAGAAGTCCAGAAGGAGCCAAAATGTCCTTTTCTCCTCGGGCTCCTGACATCTGCACCCACCCCCCAGTCCTGTCCTCTTTATGTGGCAGCTTTGAATCCTGAGTGTGCAGCTGGGGGCAGAGGTGCTGACTGGGTCCTGCTAACTTTCCCAGCAGTCATTGCGGGGCAGAGATGGCTGCTCCCATGAGCTGTCTGGTTGATGTCTGGGCAAGAATGAGCCCAGGAGTGATCTGTGCGCCTACACATCTCAGGTCCCCGCACTTCACAACAAAGCTGACTCCTGCGCCAAAGCCTTCTGTGGACCCTGTGAAACCCCCTCACGGGGAAGAGGAGTGTTGCATTCTTCCATCGAACTTCCCCTAGACTGAGGTACGGCCTGCCTTGTCCCCTAAGAAACATGATTCCCATTCATCGCCCGTGGCCATAGCTGAGTGCTCCTAGAACCGGTCTTGTTACTGCTTAGCCCCTCAGTTAAAGATTATTATCTGCAAGCCATCTGTTATTTTTCCTTAGCAGCGTGTATTATCTCAGATCTGTAGATGTCCTTTAAATTTGCCTTATATGTCGTGGAGCAGCTAGATGTCGTCCAAGGGTAAATCCCTGTTGTGAAAAACAGGAGTCGTCGTCCCAGTTTTGAAAGCTTAGGGGCAGTGGTATAATCTTGGATGCCCTTGGCGGAGGGGAAGGGTGATGTGGGAACTGTGAAACAAAATGAGAGTCTGGTCTTCGCCATCTGGGATGATTGTTGCCTGTAAAGGAATTGTTCGCTTTGTGACTTACGTGTGCTTAAAGATTTGTGCTTTACTCTATGAGGACTGCAGACCCTAACCCCCAGGCCATGGAGGGGGTACCTGTTTATGGCCTGTTAGGAACCAAGCCATGTGGCAGGAGGTGAGCAGCACATGAGTGAAGCTTCATCTGCATTTACAGCCGCTCCCCAAGGCTCACGTCACTGCGAGAGCCCTGCCTTAGCTTCTCATAGGAGCGGGAACCCTCCTATAAAGTATACTTGTGCAGGGTCCGGGTTGTGTGCTCCTGGGGCGGTGTAATGCCTAGCGATCTGACATGGGGATGCAATGTGCTTGAGTCATCCTGAAACTATCACCTCTTCCACCCTGGTTCATGGAAAAATTATCTTCTGTGAAATCTGTTCCTGGTGCCAGAAAGGTTGGGGATCACTGTAGGGGGCATAGAGCTGCCCAGCACCCCCTTTCATGGGTACCACCTATCAGTCTGCTATGACAATCTTGTTCCTCACTTACAAAGGACAGCCATGAGCCAGGAAAATGCGAGTTCTCCTGCTCAGCATGCTCCTCCTTGACCAGTCAAGAAGGTCCTCAGTAGAGTTCTGCTTTGTTAACTGGTCTGCCTTCTACCTGCAAAATGAGAATGGCCGTCCTATTGTCTTTTTACCCCAGTGGAAATTATATTGCTGAGTTTCAAAAGCCATCAGGTCACCTCTACTATCTTGGGCAGCTGTCCTTTATTGGAAAAAAAAAAAAGTTGTTTGCAGTGAGTAGCTCTTTTACAAGGCTATGTTGTTCTGGACAAATCTGAACTGCCGTGTCCTGTGGTACTAGAAGATGAGGAAGAGGAAGGAGATGGTGACGTGTAATAAGCGTGGACTGCTCTCCTTTGCCTGGTGTGATACTAAATATTTCATAACACTTATCACACGAAATCTTCCCTACCTTAACTGTCATGCGGGTGATAAAGCAACCTCATTCACAGAGATTCAAGAATGTTCCTGTCAACTCACATTCGGTATCCTTTCTGTTTGCTGTGGTTGTTTCTTTCACTCTGCTGTTAGCTCCCAGGGCTGGATCGTCCAGGTTCCTTTCTGTATGACTTTAGTTCCTGGCTAGCATATCTAGCAGAACCACAGGAGCCTAAACAGGCAGCAGGCTAAGGCCGGGGTGGAGTAGAAGGCGGCGACACCAGGACTTTAGCAGCGCGTTTTTTGCTACGTGTGTCGGAAATGGGTTTCAGTTCCCTCTGCTCTGCGTTAATCGCATGTACAGCGTGACATCACCCCAGGCCGTGCTTTTCTGGACTTTGGTTTCTGCAGGGTTATGGGGACAGTTAAAACTTGCTGGCTAAAAGCGTTGACATTCTTGGGAGACCACAGCACATTCACAAGCAAACGTGATTTTATTGTCATGTTGAGCCAGGTTTTAACTGGGAGCAAATAAGACACTTAGGATGAAGTTTTCCAAATTACCAGAAAGGAGGGAGGGTCAGATAGTTTGCTGTCATAAAACGTATTTTAAGTAAAACTTACCATGACATCTGCCATTATAAACATTTTATTAAGGCTGGGCGCAGTGACTCATGCCTATAATCTTAGCATTCTGGAAGGCCAAGGTGGGTGGATTGCCTGAGTTCACGGGTTGGAGACCCTGTTTCTAAAAATAGCCAGGCGTTATGGCATGTGCCTGTAGTCCCAGCTACTCTGGAAGCTGAGGCAAGAGAATTGCTTGAGCCCAAAAGTTGGAAGTTGCTGTGAGCTGTGATACCACAGCACTCAACCAAAGGTGACAAAGTGAGACTCTGTCTCAAGAAATAAATTAATTAATAAAAATAAGCATTTTATTAATATGTGAAAAATAGTGATTAGCTGATTCATAAACGATCATTTGGAACAAAAGGCATAGTAAATAATCAAAGAACAAATGAACAAAGAAATAAGTGCATAAACTTGGGAAGCAAATCATCAGGGGTTTATTAATACTTTTCCTTGGGCAGCACCTGTGGCTCAGTGGGTAGGGCATGGGCCCCATATACCTAGGGTGGCAAGTTCAAGCCTGGCCCCAGCCAAACTGCAACAACGAATATAGCCAGGTGTTGTGGTGGGCGCCTGTAGTCCCAGCTACTCGGGAAGCTGAGGCAAGAGAATCGCCTAAGCCCAAGAGCTGGAGGTTGCTGTGAGCTGTGACGCCACAGCACTCTACTGAGGGCAACAAAGTGAGACTCTGCCTCTAAAAAAAAAAAAAACAACTTTTCCTTATTTTGTATTGTTCCTAATCTGGGTTGTTATCGACATTTTTAGGCTAATTTCCCCCTTTAGTATTATTATATCATCAGTTCAACTATTATTTACTGAATATTTCATCAGGCATCACCAAGAGAAGTGTTTGTGTTAGATATGGACATGAACATACCCATCTACAGTAATACATTGCTTTGTGTTCATATTTTTAAATATATCAGAGATGGTCCATGATCATTTTTTAAATTTTATTTATTTTTTTTAATTGAGACAGAATCTCACTTGATGACCCTCTCACTAGAGTGCTGTGGCATCACAGCTCACAGCAACCTCCAACTCTTGGGCTCAAGTGATTCTCCTGTCTCAGCCTCCCTAGTACCTGGGACTACAGGCACTCAACACAACACCTGGATACTTTTTTATTTGTTTGTTTTGTTTTGCTTTGCTTTATTTAGCAGGCCCAGGCCTGGTTCGAACCCACCAGCCTTAGAGCATGTGGCCAGCACCCTAACCACTGAGCTATGGGCACCCACCCAGTCCATGATCATTTTTAAGAATAAATATGTTACTACAGAGTAACCATATACTTTGCCAATGCCATCCAATGAGAGAGAAAAATTGAATTCAGAAATACCATCCTCTCAAGTTTAGATTCATAGAAATTTGAAGCTAGAATGGGCTTTGGATCATCTTATCCAATTTCTTTTGCTGGAAAGGAAACTGAAGCTGATGTAGCAAAATGACTTCCACCACATCACTAATTAGCTTCAGAACTAGGAAGAGAATTCAAGCGTCTGGCCTCCAAAGTCAATGCTTTTTTGTTTACTTTTTATTCCTTATCTTTAAAAACCTTATTTTTTTACAATGATTAGAAAATAATAAAGATAGAACCCCATCATCATACAGTTTGCCTTTTAAATATTTTTTATATGCTGTTTTTTTGCCTTTTAAATATTTTTAATAAAAATATCTCAAACATACGAGAAATAATATAATAGGTATCTGCAAACCTGCCATCAAGAATATGTTATTTTGCCATCTTTAGTTCAAACAGCTTGTAAAAGAAAATGACGCTCATTACAAATGCAGCTGAACACTACCTTTTTCTCTTCCTCCTTTTGGGGATAATATGCTAAAGTTGCTGCATAGCACTGCTATGTACACTTTGGTATTTTGGTATTTTTACTCTGTATGTGTGTGTGTGCATGGGTGTTAGATACAGGCATGAATAGATCTACGTGTCTGTGATGATACTATTGTGTTGAAATTTAAAAGACATATATAAAGCATTGTCCACCCTCTGTGGCAACATTTTTCACTCAACATTGTGTTAGAGTTGTAACATGTGGATGCTTGGGTATCTAGTCTACTGATTGTAACTGTAGGATAGTATATTGTAGCATGTTGCGTAAATAACCCAAGGTCCATTTATCCATTTTCCTACTGAAGGAAATTTGGATCTGTCTCTGAAGTTTTGCCATTACAACCACACTTAGTGATCCTCATTACAGATCTTTTATACATGTGCTGGAATTTCTTGACAGGAGTTACCTGGAAGTTGAATTGTTGGGTCACAGGGAAAGCACACCTCTTTACTGTCAATAAATGTTGCCAAATTGCTCTACAGACTGTTCTGGTTTACTTGACTACCAACCAGGTTGGGCAATAGTTCCAAACTCCAGGTACAGGTGAGAATCACTTTTAAAAATTACCAAAGCCTGGGCGGCGCCTGTGGCTCAGCGAGTAGGGTGCCGGCCCCATATACCGCAGGTGGTGGGTTCAAACCCGGCCTCAGCCAAACTGCAAAAAACAGAAAAATAGCTGGGCATTGTGGTGGACGCCTGTAGTCCCAGGTACTCGGGAGGCTGAGGCAAGAGAATCTCCTAAGCCCAAGAGTTGGAGGTTGCTATGAGCTGTGTGATGCCACGGCACTCTACCGAGGGTGATAAAGCGAAACTCTGTCTCTACAAAAAATAAAATAAATAAATAAATAAATAAATAAATAAAATTACCAAAGCCTAAGTTCCAGTTTTAGACCAATTAAATCAAAATATCAGGGGAAGAGAAAATGCCATGAAGGCTGTGTTAAATAGTTTGATGAAAATAGTTCAGATTGTATATGAAACCAGCACATTGTACCCCATGATTGCATTAATGTACACAGCTATGATTTTATATATATATATCTGGGGAAGGAACCCCAAAATGATTTTTTTTTTTTTTGAGACCAAGTCTCATTCTGTTAGCCTGTTAGAGTACCATGGTGTTTTTATAGCTCAGAGAAACCTCAAACTCCTGGGTCAAACAATACTCTGGCCTCAGTTTCTCTATTTTTAGTAAAGACCAGGTCTCATTCTTGCTCAGGCTATTCTCAAACTTCTGAGATCAAGCAATCCACTGGCCTCAGCCTCCAGAGTGTTAGGATTATAGGCGTGAGCCACTGTACCCAGCCATGATATTTGTTTTAAAACTCCCCAGATGACACCAATAAACAGATGGGGTTAAGATCCACTGATACAGCACCTCAGGAAAAGATATGTTTCCCTGTATCTTTTCCAATACTAGGGATTATCAAACATTCTTTTTTGCTAATTTCTTTGATGTAAGTAGATTTAGTAGAGACCAGGTCTCTGATTACTGGTGAAGTTCAGCATATTTTTATAATGTTATCAAGTATTCTAGTGCCTTACATTGAGAACTGTGTTATATATCTTACTCATTTTTTCCCTTTGATTATCTTGTACTGTTGATTTGTAGGTACTTTTTAAATATTCTGGATGGCAATTTTGGCGAAGGTGTATATGATTTACAAATATCTACCCCTGGCCAATGACTCTTCTTTTACTTTATTTGTGGCATCCTTTATCACATACAAGGTTAAAAGTTTTAATAAGTGAAATCTGTCAATATTGTCCTTTATGGTTTGTACTTTGGCATTCTTAAGAAATGTTTGCCCCGTGATTACGTAGTTATTTTTCTATGCTTTCTTTGAAAAGTTTTACAGTTACTTTTCCCCAGTAAACGCTTTAATCTGTCTAGAATTTATATTTCTGTGTGGCATGATGTATTGGCCTGGTGGTTTTTTATCATTTTTGTATGAATAAGCAATGGCCCCAGTATAATTGGTTAACTAGTCTGTCTTGTTTCCAACCATATTGAACTACCTTATTAGTTTTAAAAATCTGTAGATCATTTTAGATTTTCTAAATAAATAATGGTTACATATCAAATAATGGCTATTCTGCTATTCTTTTGTAACATATATTCATTACTTCTTTTTCCCTTCTTGCTATTATGATTAGATCCTCTTGCCCAATGTTGAATAGAAGCTTTGATTAACAGACATACTGTCTTGTTCCAGATTTTATATGAACAAGCCCTTTCACCAAGTATGATATTTTCTTGGACTTTTCATGTAAAATTTATCAGGTTAATGTAACTTCTTTCTATTCCTTGTTTTGCCCAAGGTGGTATCCCAAGGTGCTATCAAGAAGGTATTTTGGACCCCTTTTCTACTAAAAATTTAAAAAAACTAGCCAGGTGGGTGTCTATAGTCCCAGCTACTCATAAGGCTGAGGCAAGAGGATTAATTGAGCCCAAGGGTTGAGGTTACTATGAGCTGGGACACCATAGCACTCAACCCCAGAACAAGTGAGTGAGACTCTGTCTCAAACAAAATAAATAAATAAATAAAGAAGGGCAGCACCTGTGGCTCAGTGAGTAGGGCACTGGCCCCATATACTGAGGTTGGCAGGTTCAGACCTGACCCAGCCAAATTGCAACAACAACCAAAAAATAGGTGGGCATTGTGGCAGGCGCCTGTAGTCTCAGCTACTCGGGAGGCTGAGGCAAGAGAATCAGCTAAGCCCAAGAGCTGGAGGTTGCCGTGATTTGTGACACCACAGCACTCTACCAAGGGCAACAAAGTGAGACTCTGCCTCAAAAAAATAAAAAGATGAAAAAATAATGAATAAATAAAAGAAAAGAAAATGTTTCCAATTATATCAAATATTTTCTGCATTTATTAAGATGAGTTTGTGACTTCATTCTCTTTTAATGTGTTAATTGATTAATTATATTCATAAATTTTCCAAAAGTAAACCAGTCTTCTCTTCTGGGATACATCCTACTTGATCACAACTTATCATACAGACCACTAATGTCTTCAACTATGTCTGAACAGCCATCTCACCTATTCATTAAGTTTTTCATTCAATTGCTATAGGTTTTGTTTCTAGATGGATTATCTCCAATATTTTTTAAGGCTGTATTTTTCTTTCTATAAGTATATATTCCCTTTAGACTTAATAGTTTAAGATTTATGTTAAATAACCTGTTATTTTGTTCATTTATCTAGCCAAAGTTCTTAGGATCCAGTGATATGATTCTTGTCATGGTAGATTGTTCCTGCGTGTGGTTGAAATTTGAGATGAGGAATCTATCTTCAGTGGGAATACTATGTAAAAAATACATAGCCAGAATGGGTATAGCCAGCTCTTTAGAGACGTTTTTGCATTTGTTTTTGATTCCTGTCCTAGGTGAATCCTTCGGTTAATCTCCCTCTCTCTCTTTCATTCTTTTTTTTATTTTATATTTGAGACAGAGTCTCACTCTGTCACCCTGGGTAGAGTGCTATGGAACGCATCAAAGCTCACAGCGACCTCAAACTCTTGGGCTCAAGGGATCCTCTTGCCTCAGCTTCACAAGTAGCTGGCACTACAAGTGCCCACCATTAACACCCAACTCGTTTTTCTATTTTTAGTCGAGGTTGGGTCTCCCTCTTGCATAGGCTCAGAAATCCTAAACTCAAGCAATCCACCCGCCTTGGCCTCCCAGAGTGCTAGGATTACAGGCCCAGGTGTGAGCCTGGCCCAAGCCCTTAGGCTGGCTAATTTCTCAATTCAGGTATTCCTGGACCACCCACATAACCCAGATTGCAGAGTATCTTTTCCCTTCACTTGGCATGTAGAGAGAGACAGGCGTAATTATCGTGTCTATTTGCTGGGACACTTTCCCCAGTCCCCTACCCCTTCTGTATGAGAATCTAAACCTAAGGTTCTAGGGTTCCGAGACCTGTATGTCCTTCTCCAGATCAGCTTCTCTCTGTGTCCTTACCCACACCACTTTCAGGTCTCTGTCACTTCCACTTAGGTCTCTCTTGCTCTCTCTTTGTAAGCTCACTAATTCATTTGAAAGAATTCTTTTTAGTTTTTATTTCTAAGTGTTTGGAGTGAGAAAGCTTTCAGGTTTTCCCAGTTAAAAAAAAAAAAAATGCAGGACAAGAAATTCCACTTTGACCTTCTTGATATGAGGAAAAAAGTCTAAGAATTTTAGAAATCATATTGCACATCTATCCGAGTGCAGACTATCCAAAAAGCAGCTTGAAAAGTATTAAACTAAAGTAACCTTGAATGCTTAATCATAGAACTTCTGAGAAGTTGAATTCTTTTGAACTTCTGGAATAAACTCAACCATAGCCTGGTGTGCTGAAAAAGATGGTGTAGGGGTGGGAAGGGGCGTTAGCTTACCTTGAGAAAATTTTCGGAGAGTGAACTATAGAAGAACAAATAATACCTTCTGGAATGGTGCAGATGTCTTTTGCTTTTCTTTACTGAAAGACTAGAAGGACATATTTTTTTTTAAGGTTATAATAAAAACCCCAAAGCTTTTTGTCATCCTGGAATTCTATGATTTTTCTACTGACTTGAGACATTTTCCTGACAAATCTTCTTATAGCCTGTGTTCAGCTCTGCAACCAAATCTTATGTATCCAAGTGGTCCAAACCTCTCAAAACACACTTTAGTTATTTCTACCATTCACAGTAGTGCTTAGCAGGTTGATAGATGTGACAGGGATGGTATTCAGCTCTTTTTCTGCTATTATAATACTTCTCAGATCTGACTGCCCATATGATTTTTATGATATTTCAAAGAATACATTAGCAAATAAAATAAATAATCAATTAAGAAAAGAACATTAATGGCTCGGCCCCTGTAGCTCATACAATGGAGCTGGTGGGTTGGAATCCAGCCTGGGCTTGCCAAACAACAATGACAACTACAATCAAAAAAAATAGTGAGGCGTTGTGGCTGGCACCTGTAGTCCCCGCTACTTGGGAGGCTGAGGCAACAGAATCGCTTAAGCCCAAGAATTTGAAGTTGCTGTGAGCTGTGATTGCAAAGCACTCTACCCAGGATGACAGCTTGAGACTCTATCTCAAAAATGAAAAAAGAAAAAGAATATTAATTACATTATGTCTAAACATAACACATTTCACAATACTGTATAGACTGTTGAAAGCTTTTATTACTTGCATGCTATAAATGAGATATTTTGCCCTAAAATTCTCTTTGGAGGCAACAAGTTAGCAGTAAGTCAACAGTAAGACACAGTTGAAATAGGAACAAAGGATTCATAAAAAAGCAACATGGCAAATATTCTTTTGATACACGATACCCAAAGTTATTTCTGAGCTCCCACCATATTATTTCAGATAAAATATCTAAAACAAATGATGACAAAAATAAATCCATCTCCTGGCTGCATTTTTTCCTGTGTTTGGATTGAGGCGGAGTCAGTTGTCAGCTGCACGATGAGCGCACAGACGCTGGATCCTTTTATTTTCTTAATTAAGAATCACCATTTCAAGCCTGGGTCGGTGGTTTACAATGGCAATCATCCCTTCCCAAACAGTTGTTACTCTAGATCCTAAGTGGTTTGCCAGAATGTTAACCTCAGCTTGACCCCCTCGTGGTTGCAGGAGGGGTGCACAAGGGTCAGTAATCATTTCTAGAACATTCTCAAGCCCAGGCTGCACCCTAGATTATATAACTCGCTTTAAAAATAATTATAATGCATCTGTCATGGTCAGTGACCCGAATCAGCTAAGCTAATGAAAATGTTTAAATCCTTATCAGTTGGAATGAAAAGGGCTGGCTCCCGAAAGTGCTGACTTAAACATTTTGGGGAGGCTTTTGTTGGTCCCGTCTGCTGACACACACCCGGCCCATTGCTGGGCGGCTTGGCGCCGTGGAGAAGCACTCACCCATGTTAGGAGGGAAAGGGGCTTCCGGACCTGTGCATGTGCCCTGGCACATTCCTCTGGTTCTCTAACAAAGCTTTTAATTGGCATCTGTGACTAACGAGCATGAAGTCCCAAGAGAAAAGGAGCACAGGCTTCCCCCACCCATCAAGGCGAGCTCCAAGTTCACAGAGTATCAAGCTTGAAGCCGGAGGAGGCAGGGCCAAAGGCTCAAGATAAACAATAACGAAGAGTTTCCTTATCCACCTTCAGAAACTGGCATTCATAATTCTTAGCTAAATTACGCTGCTCTTAGATAGCGTGATTACCTAAACTGTCAGATTCAGGGCGCTCACTGGCCCTGGCTGGTAAAAAGCCACCTACTTCTTTTTCAAAAGCATCCGAATTAACCCTACTTTAGTTAAAGTTTAGTCTGAGTAAATGCCCCCTTCCTGCCCCCTGCCATGAAGAAAATTTTCCCCCTCTTTGTGGAAGAGAGCAATCCTCTTCCACCCAAGGTCAAGGATTGATGAGGTAAGTGCCGCCGGAAGCCGGCCACGCTGAGCTGGAGGGGAAGGTGTTGAATCCTACAGAGAAGGTCCATGTAGACAGTTGTGCCCTCAGATTTTTGTCATCTTTGTTTTTTTAATTTATGCTTTCAATTATGTGCCTTGCCACAGTGTAATAGAGGAATTAAGTGGATTAGAGCAGAAAGGGAACGAAGAACTCATGGTCATTACCTATTATTTATTACATTCAGTCAAGGACATCAGATAAATATAGTCATTAAAATCAGTAAATTGCTAGGGCCAAGAGGAGGCGTCACACTCCCTCCCTAAGATCTTAACTTTAATGTTTGAAAGGACACTTGTAGGTGTCATTTGGTCATTGGTACTCCATAGACTTCATCCTTCCAAGTGAGATGAGTATGAAATCACATTGAATAAAAACGCTTCAAATGTCTATGAAGTATATAATCATTTTTTATGCTAAAGCTAAGTAACCTAAAGGCCTCTTTCCCACTCCCATTGTTGATGTTAACTTAAAACAGCCTTCTCTCTGCTGCATGATTCTATTATCTCTTGCCCTATGAAGCTGTCTCCTGTCATCCAGACTTATCGATTTCATTTATTTTACACCTTCCTTGTACCCACTGGTGGGAGCTTGATTTGAATTCCTTTTCTCCCATCCAAATGGGTCATCCAGGCCTTATTTTTTCATGGAGCTTATTTCTTCCTTTCTCCTTGTGGTGCCATTCCATTGACTCATTAATGCTTTGATTAAGATTCATGATCTTGGGTCTCATGTGTATTTGGCCACATCATCGGTCCCCTTTTACTGCGACCCCCGCCCCGCCTTCTTCCTTTTTTCCACTAAGATCTGCATCCCTGCCATCCGCAGACTGTTTTAGAAACTTGGTAGCCTTTCTCTTCTACCATCTCTCACACAAAAAATGATTTTATTCACATCCTTTCCTTCCTCTGTGTCTAAATTTTAACTCAGCCTTTTGATGAAAACTTCCTAGATTGGGGCTATAGGGCTATTTGAGGTGTTACTATTAATAACTTCAAAGGTACAATCTGAGTGGTGCTCATTTCCTATGTAAAACCATGTGTAATTGGCATGCATTGGGAAGGCTATGTTTCATTATCTTCCTGAAAGCACATCATTGGCTGTTTTAAGGCAGTTATGAGGTTCATGTCCTACAGCATCTTTGTGAATCCATGAGCCTTTAATTCGCCTAATAGATCTTATGGAGTTAATGATGGTGGTGGTATCCGGCCCCCTATGTAAAATGAACTTCCAGAGAATATATGCCTGGAATATAGAGTTAATAGAGTACCCTGGGGTTCCTGCATTATTCTTTAAAACCTGAAAAATGATAAAGAAAGGAATATGTAGGAACCACCCAAACGGGCACATCATCAGCTGCTCATGAAAGTTGAAACTCTTTACCTATTAGGATTAATATTTCACACACTTAGTGGCATATGGGAAGTTCTCAATACTATTAAATTTGCTGTCATTGGACTATGATTTTGATACCGTATACTTCACCACCGTCATCTTTTCCAGTAACTTTTCTATAAAATCGCTAGCTTATTTTATAGTTATCTCAAGATTCCAAAGGCCATTGTAAATCTTTGCAACAAATAGAAGATGGAAATCTTTGAACTGACGTTGTTTCATCTGAGGGGAAAGCCTCTCTTCCCTTAGTACACCTAGAAGATAAAAAGTTAAAAATTGGCTCAGCGCCTGTAGCACAGTGGCTACAGTGCCAGCCACATACACTGAGGTTGGCAGGTTCGAACCCAGCCTGGGCCAGCTAAAACAACAGTGACAACTGCAATAAAAAATAGCCAGGCATTGTGGCTGGTACCTGTAGTCTCAGATACTTGGGAGGCTGAGGCAAGAGAACCGATTAAGCCCAAGAGTTTGAGGTTACTGTGAGCTGTGACGCCACAGGACTCTACCGAGGGCGACATACTGAGGCTCTGCCTCAGAAAATGAAAATTAAAAAAAAAATTGAAGTTAAACAAGACTGATTGAGATGATGATAGCAATTCTTCCTGATGGAGAAATAAGAATATCTATCTTTAGATGACTACATGAATGACCGACTTGACACAAGCAATAATTACAGTTCAGTGTTGTTGAGTATTGAAATGTAATAGTGCAACAGAGGGAAGCACCTTCCTTACATTTTATGAAAAATAGGATTAACATACTGAGATCCAAAGTGGACTTGAAGATTATTTTAAGTTCAATGGACTTGGGGATTTTATATTTATTAATAATGGTTCCCTTGTTCTTTGATTACTCGGTATTTTGTTTCGAGGTATTTTCTCGAGGTACTTTGAAACTTTGGAACCTTCAAGCAAAGATGTTCTAATTCAACCTTGGAGTTTCATCTCTTTCACCAGCAACATGGACCAATTCTGTGTTATTTAAAGGCCAAATGGAAGCCTGATGGTGAAGATCTGAAAAAAAAAAAAAAAATGGCAGAATGAACAGTGTAGAGTGAACATATTTTCAGAAAAATAACAATTCCAAGTCTTGTAATTTAATTGACATGGTTCAATGAACTCGTCTTTCTCGTACTTTGCAAATACAGTTCACCACATCTTGAACTGCAGGCCCTCGGAAAAGAGGCCAAGTCCCTGAGTTAGTGTTCCGTGATCACACCCGCTCTATACCTTCCTATCCCATCACAGTTTTTTAATTAAAAATTAATGCTAAGCCTACAGGCTTCCAAAAATGATAAAAGAAGGGTAATAATTGCTCTATATTTCTTTTAACTAAAAATGAAATTACTTAACCTAAAGGAAGCAATGAGACACATTTTAGGTGGGGGCATGTGGGCTGTCACAGGAAGGAATAGAGCATGTTACTCAGAACCTGAAGAGATACACTTTGGGTATTTTCTCAGGGGAATTGTGGGGGGAAAAATTGTTTTTAGCTTGCTTTAAAAAAAAAAAACATACTATTAAGGCCAGCACAGTGGCTGGCGCCTGCGGTTGGGAGGCTGAGGTGAGGGCATCCTTTGAGTTCATTAGTTCCAGTTCAACCTGGGCCATATAGTGAGACCCCTGTCTTAAAAAAAAAATAAATTTTAAAAGTGTTAGAATCTGACTCAGTGCCCGTAGCGGAGTCGTTATGGTGCCAGCCATATACACTGAGGGTGGCAGGTCCAAACCCGGCCCAGGCCAGCTAAACAACTGCAACAAAAAAATAACTGGGTGTTGTGGCGGGTGCTATTAGTCCAAGGTACTTGGGAGGCTGAGGCAAGAGACTTGCTCAAGAGTTTGAGGTTGCTGTGAGCTGAGACACCACAACACTCTACTGAGGGTTATAGTGATATACTGTCTCAAAAAAAAAAAAAAAAAAAAGTTTTAACATCTAAACATCTGTGTGAGTGGGCATAACTATATAAACAATCTCCACATCTCCGTGGCTTCTCACTATCCAAAGGTGTGGTTATTGCTCACAGCATTGTTCAGTGGTGTGCAAATGAGCATAGCCCGAGGCTCTGCTCCACGCACTCATTCAGGGACCCCAGCTACTTACAGTGTGTGTCTTTGCTATTTCTTTCCTTATTTTTTTTTGGAAGAGATTGGCTTTGGTACTTGTAGGACTCCCCCCCACCAAAGGAAGGAAATCATGGTGGACTGCCAGGGAGGCCTTCTGGGGCTAGACCTGACACCTGTCACTTCCACCCTCATGCTATTGGCTGGAACTCAGTCTGTGGTCCCCACCTAACTAAGGCAGGCTGGGAAATGCAACCTGGCTGGCTGAAAGAGGAGAGGGAGAAACCAGCTGATGAATCGTCTTTGCAAATATCAGTTACACAATATGTTTAGAGACACCAGAAATTATAGCACAAGTATGGTTAGATCCCCAGAGCATCTGAAGATGTGTATATTCTTTTTCCCTACATGGACTAGATCCATATTGCTACTTTGTAAATAATTCCTAGGCTCCCTTTTATCTCACTACAGGGGGCTCTTCACCTTTGGTTCTTCCTATTCTCATGCCTGGAGCTCATACTCTAATACATCCTTTTATTTGCAACTTCGGTTTTCTGAGTTATTAAAAAGTGGATATGTTATGTTCAGAAGCCTCAATTTCTAAAGAGGTAGAGGGGTAGAATGAAAGATACTTTTTCAATTCTATTTTTAGTACAGATGGGGTCTGAGCCTCAACTTGACAACAGTGAAGACAGCATGTTTTCTCTGGAAGGTTTCAACATCACAAATGTCCCATTCACCCTTAAAGACTATGGAGCGTTAAGACTTTTCTGTTGATTCCTTTGTTAAACTGATGTCATACATCTTGCTAAAAACACTTCTATGCCTGGCCTTTACAAACAAGGGTTTAAGTAGGCATGTTAGTTCTTTCAAATGCACAAATGAATTTTGGGGGTACTTTTTTTAATTACAAAGGATGTTTGTTTGGCTTTAAATAACATATTTTAAAATATAATATATATATATGTGTGTGTGCGTGTCTTTTTTTTTTTTTTTCTGAGACAGAGTCTTATTCTGTCACCTGAACTAGAGTGCCATGACATCTGCCTAATTAACAGCAACCTCAATCTCCTGGGCTCCAACGATCCTCCTGCCTCAGCCTCTTGAATAGCTGTGACCACAGCCACTTGCCACAGTGCCTGGCTAATTTTTCTATTTTTAGTACAACTGGGGTCTTGCTCTTGCTCAGGCGGGTCCCCCATTATTGAGCCCAAGGGATCCTTCTGCCTCAGGCTCCCAGAATGATAGGATTATAGGTACGAGCTACCATGCCACGGGTGGCGGGTTTCAACCTGGCCCCGGCCAAACTGCAACAGAAAAATAAAAATAAAATAAACCAAATAAATATGGAGAGAAGGTAACCATAAAGGACAGAAAGTAATAAAATTCAAAACAGAAAAGTAATAAAATAAAATAAACCAGAAGTTAGATCTTTAAGCACAAAGGTTTGATTTGCAGAGTGTTTAAAACCATCCTGCTGAAGGTAGAGAGATTTGGTAAGAATAAAAGAGAGCAAGAGACTATTTACCATATTGAAATTAAAAATGGGTGACAATGGATATTCCTCCATCTTTCAGGCCTGAAGTCAGTACACAGGCTCCGATATATCTATATACACTATTATATCCGGACCAGTGCTATCCATTGGAAATTTTATATAAGCCACGTGTGTAATATTAAATTTTTTGGCAGACATGTTTAAAAAGTAAAATTAAATAATTGAAGCTAATTTCAATAATATTTTTTATTTAGCCCAATTGCTATGGTCTGATTGTGTCACCAAAAATTTGTATATTGAAATCTCATCACCAATGTGATCCATGTAGTATCCAGAGGTAGGACTTTGGAAGGTGATAGATCATGAGAACAGAGCCCTTGTGAATGTGATTAGTGCTCGTGTTAAAAAGGCCCCAGAGAACTACCTTGGCCCTTCCACCATGTGAAGACACAGCAAGAAGTCACCAGGAAATGAGCCATCACTAGAAACGAAATATGCTAGTGCCTTGGTGTTAGAATTCCCAGCCACCAGAGCTGTGGGAAATAAATCCCTTTGTTTTTAAGCCGCCCAGGCTAGAGTACTTTGTTATAAAAGTCCAAACAGACAAAAATACCAATACATCCAAAGTATTAGTTTAGGATGTAATCAATTTTACAAAATATATTAATATTTTGTTTTCTTTTGTTTCTACTAAATTTTCAAAACCCAGTGTATGTTTTATACTTACAGTATAGTTTAATTCAGACATTAAATTTTCATCAGCCATACCTGGTAAGGCTGGGTGTAGTGACATGTGCCTATAGTCCTAGGTACATGGGAGGCTGAAGGGGGAGGCTCGCTTCAGTCAAAGAGTTCAAGTCCAGCCTGGGCAACCTAAAGTGAGACCCCAGCTCTAAAAAAAAAAAAAAAAAATGGATGTGCTTTTAGATTTATAAAATTTACAATTGAAAAAAGGTTTACATACATGAAATGAAGTTGTTCCAAGCATACGTAAAAGTTTTCCAATAAATGATTCCAATATCAACTTTTTACATTTAAGTTTGTAAATTGAGGGGCCTGGACTAGGTGTTCTCTCCCTGGCCTACTTTTTGAGTTATGCGATTCACCATTCTCAGGCGTGATCTTCATACAGACAAGATGGAGTCTAGGCAGTGTAGATGCAGATAAGATGGTTTCCCTGGGTCTAGGAAGATGAGAACAGGGACAAATAGGACATATAGAAGAGCTAGAGAAAGAATGAAAATGACAAAGAAGATAGTAAGGACTATTTTCAGAAAGAAAGGCTAGCCCTAAGGGAGTGGCTGTGAACCTGGAACACTGCCAAGAATTTGGAAAGAATAAACCAGCTCGGCCTCCCATGGTGTCACGTGACTCAACAATGTTAGTGAAAACCATCACTGGCTTAATACAAAAAGTAGCTGAAGAAAATACCTGAGTGCTGTTCTTAATTCTAAAAGATGCGTAGATGTGTGTAGAATATGTAGTATATATTCTACCTAGAGAAAGAATAAATATATAGAATACACCAATGCTGTCCATAAAGTATCCAGCTATATATTCTGAAGAATGTTAATAGGATTAAATATCATTGGATACTTTCCAGACAGCTCTCCTGCACATGCATACAATAATTCACCCCAGAGAGAAAAGTGCGAATACATACCGTGTTGGAATTATTTGCTTCTACCCTTAGAAAGTGGGACAGAGGGAACAAATATCAGTGAGTAATTTACTGGTCATCTAAAGTCGATTTCTTTGAGGTTGCAAGGAGCAAAGGGATGTGTGGTTTACCTTAGTGGAAAGTTTGAAGTTAAATAGAAAAATAAGGAGGGAAGCAATTGTCATAGCGATACAGGCATCTCGTGAAACAGGAAAGCCATTCAGGACCCGCCTGCATCTTTAGGGGCCCCCTGGACACCACAGCTATGGTTGTCCTCTTTTCTGTCATCTCCTCAGCAAGTGTCCATTTCTAATCTGGGGACAAGCTACCTTCTGTTTCTGCTTCTGCTTATTTTGCTGCTGTAACTTGCAAACCCTCCCACGTGCCATCCTCAGTGTCACTAACTAGCAGGTTGCAACGGGTTTGCCTGTCACCCCTGAGGTACAGCAGCCTTGTTGATCCCTCTGCCCTCCTCCTGTGCAGCCGGCAAACTTTTGCATCAGAAGCTCACTCCTGATGAAAAAATAAAAAACAGCTCTGGCAAGGACATCAGGTTCAAGTGGTGCAAGCGTCTGGCCTAGAGAACTTTTGGTTTCATCTGAGGGATTTCTGGGCACAGCAGACACTCAGTGAATCCTGGACTCCTCAGCTGATGGAGGGGCACGGCAGTAACCCAACTCTGTAAAAACAATGCACATGTTTGCTATCTGCAGCAGGACCTAGACTTAAATTGATATAATCAGCATAGTAGCGTGAGGGGGAAGATCTCAGCAATAAATAAGATAAATAGAATGAAATCAAACTGATCAAGAAAGTTTTATTCCATAAGGATTTTCATTTATACGGTCATTCACATTTAAAGTAGTTTTCAGTACTGAAGAGCAATCCCATTTTCAAAGTTTTTTCTTTGAGACAGACTCTTACTCTGTCATCCAGACTACTGTGGCCTCAGCCTAGCTCCCAGCAACCTCAAACTCTTGGGCTCAGGTGATCCTCTTGCCTCAGCCTCCTGAGTAGCTGGGGCTACAGGCACCTGCCACTATCTTCAGCTATTTTTTTTCTATTTTCTGTAGAGACAGGGGCAGGGGGGAGAGTCTCACTCTTTGCTCAGGTTGGTTGAGAACTCCCGAGCTCAAAGGATCTTCCTGCCTCAACCTCCCAGAGTGCTAGGATTATAGATGTGAACCACCACACCAAATTTCAACCGAATTTTCCAAGTTTGGTTCCCATTTAATCAATCATTTGAGGCACGTCAGTAATTCAGAAGCCTTTAATTCAGCCTTTAATTCAGGTTCTCAACCTTCCTAATGCCACGGCCCTTTAATATAGTTCCTGTGGGTTGAGAACCTCTGCTTTAATTGATGAATGTTAGGAAAACTGAGGAAAAGGATATGTAGATAACATGCTTCATAAAGCAAAGACACCAAGCAGAAAATGAATGCAGAGTGAGCCCAGCTGAGGGAAGAGGGAAGCACATTTTAAAATGTGTTTGCAAATCCTGCATCCGCTCTGCCCTCACACTTCCATGGTTGATTGCAAAGACGAGAGGGGCAAATACATTGACTTAATTTTGTGAGTCATGTACATTCCCAAAGAGAAAGCAATGAAACATGTGGCTGCCTTTACCAAGTATGAAATGCCGGCATACGGACCACCAGCTTGAGGCAGGATGCGTAATCAGTACCTTTGCTGAACTCAATAGGAAGGAGATGAGACATTTTTAAAAGGTGCCTTTTTATAGATCAGAACTTGAATTGGCAGGATCTGGAGTACAATGGCAGATCACATATCTTCAGGACAATTTCCTGCGGTCCTGCTATTTTTAGATGTTTTGTACTGACTTGTTCCTTAGGTCTCCCCAGCCTGCCTTCTCGTGACCTCCAGTTAGCCCACGCGTGGGCCTTTCTCCTGGTGGGCCCCACCTCCCTCGCTTCCCCGCTCCCAGTCTTTATAATTTATGTATCCTGCTTCTCCACTGTGTTTTCCAATCCTAGACAAAGAGTTATTTACAGCGACCAAATGGTCACAATGGTTTTTGTAAACAGGGCGTTTATTCGAATTAATGATTATCATCTTATTTGGGTTTTCACTGGAGATCAAAGAGCATTTTGGAATCGGATTTAGCAGGAGACTGAAGTTTGTAGAGACTCTGTTTTAAAGTTGCTCAAAGAGAAGAACGCCAGCAAAGTCTTCCTCCATCAGGCCTGTTCATGCCCACCTCATTAGCAGCTTATACTTTCTACATAGCTCTGACCCGTTTGCAGCAGTGACACACACAGGTCTTGAATTGCTCCAAAATCAGGATAAGGATTTTAAGCAATCCAGTCAAGGACAACGCTGTTAGAGTGGCCATTGTCTGTACCACTGTGACTTTTGAGGCCTTGCTCACAAACACAGCCAGGTGTTCATTATTGAGACTCATCAGAGGCTTACATTATAATGAAGCATTGTACACGTCTTTGCGTCCGCGCTTTTTACAAGGGCTAGTGTGGGAATTCATTGTCATAAGAGAATCATCTCAACAAAACTTCAAGGAAGGCAAACCCAGGAAATAATTGTTGGCTGAGTAATTAGTGAAAGAATTTTTTTTTTTTGGCTTTGTAAGAAATGTCACATTTGCCTGATAAAAGCAGAAAAGCATCTGCTTGTAATAAGGATCAGCTGTTATATATTACATTTGTAATATTTGGTCAAGAAAGATACAAGATACAAAATGGTTACATAAATCAGCCCCTTATACACCCTTCTTTGTATTTTATTAGCTCCTCTCAAAGCGTTTGGTAGTCAGAAGTTGCTCATTTTAAGTTACGCTATGTATAAAGAAATACTCTATTTACAATATCCTTTTTTAGGATTTGATATCTTGAAAAGAATCCAGACACAGGAACCATCAACTTGTCTGTAGAGAACTGAGTCCTTTCGTGGACCCAATGCCATCACCATCAAGCATTTGTTAAGACCCTTATTGAACAAGGAGAATGTAATAGATCCAACTTTGGTCCATACCACTAGTCCACTGGTAGAAAGAAATAAGTGAAGATGACCCACTTTTTTTTCTTTCTTTTTTTTTTTTTTTGAGATAAAGTCTCTCTCTGTTACCCAGTGTAGAGTGCCACTGCATTAGCCTTGCTCCCAGCAGCCTCAAATTCCTGGGTTCCAGTGGTCCTCCTGCCTCAGCCTCCCAAGTAGCTGGGACTATAGGTACCTGCCTCAACACCCAGCTAATTTATCTATTTTTAGTAGAGAGAGGGTCTTGCTCTTACTCAGGCTAGCCTCAAACTCCTGAGTTCAAGGGATCCTTCGGCCTTGACCTCCCAGAGTGGTAGGATTACAGACATGAGCCACCAGGTCCAGCCAAGATGGACTACTTTTTCTACTTCCCATACGTCCCTCCACCCTAACTTTCAACAAAAGGAGGGAGAAAGCAGTCACAAAACAGATTATGCATCAAAGAGAAAGTACCTTGGAAAATATTTGGTGTTTCTAGAGGGATTTAAGGGTTACTTATGTCTTGAACATTATAAATCTACAACTTGCACATTTCAGTATTCTTAATCATTTGGGGAACGTGTTAAAATAGGAAAAAAAAAATCCCAGAGATTCTGATTCCATTTCAAAATTTAAATGATTTGGTGAAGCCCCAGGATTTGTACTTCTAATTACCTTGAATTCTCCATAATTCCAAAAGGGTGTGGCTAATAGCCTCTGCTAGTGGATGAGTATGGAACATATCGCTGTTTGTGACCAGCATTTTCATTGCAGAGATACTAAGAAGTACCCTTATTTTCTTTGTACACTAGGAAAATTTAATATTTTTATTTTTGTAATTCAGTGGGGATTAAGCAGGGGTAAAGAAGGGATTTTATATCCTTAAACACGTTGTTTCGTAGGGGAAAAAAAAACTTTTTAAAATGATCTATATTGTCAGTTCTTAAGAGCCTCTTCTAACCTTGAAGGAAGGTTCTCCACTTGCAGAATTCTTGGAAGGGTCCTGTTAACGGACCTGATGTGTAGAAAGTAGGTTGTACGACAGAGGTGCCGTGTCTATAAGTGGTAAAACGGGCATTGTATCAAAGATGGGAATTGAGCAAAATCAATTAGTCATTTGAAAAATGAGCTTTCTGGCTCAGCGCCTGTGGCTCAAGAGGCTAAGGCGCCAGCCACCTACACCTGAGCTGGCGGGTTCGAATCCAGCCCAGACCCGCCAAACAACAATGACAGATACAACCAAAAAATGGCCGGGTGTTGTGGCGGG
>CAUYON010192362.1:0-19685 GCA_963573935.1 Arctocebus calabarensis
GAACACTAGACCTTCTTCTCCCTTACCTCTCCAACATACAAGGAAGACCATGCAGCACATATAGCTGCTCTCCAAAACTCATCTTCTAACACCTCCTCTCACCCCTTACTTGTTTAAAAATCATAATCACCCTCTAGTTGGCCAATTAAAACTACATGCCCCTCTCAGCAGAAGAAGCTACAGAAGCGAGAACTCGTCGTCCCCTATCCCAAGGCCAACCTTTTATTTTTAAAATGTCAAGAAGGGAGGAATGTTAGATAATTGCACAACTTTGTCTATCCCAATTACCCACTGAAAAGCTCAAACTTATGGCCTGCCCCCTACTACTCTTTGCACCAGAGCAGTAACACCTTATTGGCTGTTCTACCATCCCAACACCTCCCCTAACTGAGACTATATCAGATGCCCTTGTCTTCTGCTCTCTCTCTCTCTCTCTCTCTCCTCTCCCATCCCCCATGTGTGTCTCTTCTCCTCTCCTCTCTCTTTCTTCCCCCTTCTGTCTCCTTTCCTCTCTTCCTCCGTTTCTCTCTCTCTCTCCCCTCCTCCTTCCCCTGCCAATAAAGACCTTTCGTACAAGCTTTAGTGTTCTGTAAGGTTTGTGCCGGTTAAGTGCCCCCCTTACAGTACACATCTACCACAGCTTGTTAATCCATTCCTGGTTTGGTGGGCATAAGTGCCCCCCTTACAGTACACATCTACCACAGCTTGTTAATCCATTCCTGGTTTGGTGGGCATTTAGGTTGTTTCCACATTTGGGTGATGGTAAATTGAGCTGTGATAAAGAGTCTAGTGGAAATGTCCTTATGATAAAAGGATTTTTTTCTTCTGGGTAGATGCCTAGTAATGGGATTGCAAGATCATATGGCAGTTCTAATTTGAGTTCTTTGAAGGTTCTCCCTTCTTCCTTCCAAAGAGGTGGTATTAGCTTTGCAACACATTCTTCTTAGTAAAGTATCACAAGAATGGGGAAGCAAGAATCCAATGTACTCAATTCTAATGTGAAGCCAACAGATGATCTAATACATACCCACATAAGAGAAAAACTCAAATCAACTCAAGGTGAGGGGGTGGCAGAATGGAAAGTGGGGAGAGGGGAAAAGGGAGGAGATAGAAGGAGGGGGGTTACAATGTATGGCACACCTCTTGGGAGTGGGACATAAGTATAAGAGGGACTTTACCTAACAAATGCAAACAGTGTAACCTAATGTTTTGTACCCTCAATGAACCTGAAAAACTAAAAATAAATTTAAAAAAAGAAAGCACTCCCCAGGGACCTGGTAAAAGGAATAGGGAAAGTAGAATAGGAGAGTGGGAGGTGGAGCCAAGAAAAGATGAGATTTCAGATGAGCCCCAGCCTCAGATGGGATGCTTTAGTCTTGGACCAGTCATTGGTCCAGGCTATGGCAGGTGGGCAGGCAGCCAGGCCAAAAAAAAAAAAAAAAATCTGCAATGAGACAAGAGATAATGAATGCTGGCAAGGATGTGCAGAAAGGGGAACCCTACGCCCTGTTAGTGCAACCACTATGGAGAACAGAATGGAGATTCCTCAAATAACTGAAAATAGGATTACCATATGACCCATACACTCTACTAGGTATATACTGAAAGGAAGGGAAATCAGTGTATCAAAAAGATATTTGTACTTCTATGTTTATTGCAGCACTATTCATAATAGCCAAGATTTGAAATCAACCTGAGTGTCCATCAATGGATGAATGGATACAGAAATTGTGGTACACAAACACAGAATATTATATGGCCACAAAAAAAGAATGAAATCCTGCCAACAACATGAAGGGAACTGGAGAACATTATGTTAAGTGAAATAAGCCAAACACACAAAGACAAGTATCACATGTTCTCACTCATATGTGGGAGCTAAGTATTAAAAACAATTGATCTCATCAAGACAGGGAGTAGAATGGTGGTTACCAGAGGCTGGGAAGGATCTGGGGTAGGGGCATAAAGTGGGAATAGTTAATGGGGGCAAAAATAAAGTTAGATAGTTAGGTAGAAGGAACAATATTTGGTAGCACAACAAAGTGAGTATAATTAATTATAAGTTAAAATATATTTTGAAATTACTGAAAGAGTAGACTAACACAAAGAAATGATTTAAAAAAAAACCCTATAAGATGGATATCTCGATTATCTTGATTTGATTAATGTACATTGTATCTTATCAAAACATCACAAGTACCCTTTAAAGATATACAACAATTATGTACTCATAATAATTAAACAATAAAAGATTGGTATCAATGTTTTATATACTTAAAACTTTAAAACAAAAAAGAAAACATTTACTGCATTTTGATTGACATTTATTTTGGCTAACTATCTTTCTACAATCACTTCTACTAAGTTAGAATTTAACAAATAGAAATGATAAATATTTCTAGTTTCATTATCCCTTTAACTGAATGCTTTGCTTATTTGACCTGTTAAGCTGAATTTTAACTATTTTCTATGAGTTTTTTTTCTTTCTCACCTGTGCCGCTGGTAGTTTTTGGTTGAAGTAAGTGGTTTTTAATATATGAATATCCTCCATGAAAGAAACAAACTTCTGCTCTTATTTAGAAAGAATCATTAAACTAATATTTGAGTGTCTATATATGTCAAGTACTCTAATTTTAAATATTGTGTATATATACTATCACACTTACTCTGCCCAATGACCCTAAGAGGCAAATACTTTCATTATCCTGCATTTAACAGGTGAAAAAGCTAAAGCCTGAAGAGATTGTCATCTGCCCAAAGTTACCCACTTTTTCTTCAGCAACTTTTTTGAGGTATATGTCACATATCATAAAATTCATTCAATTCCAGTGATTTTTATTAACCTTACTGAGTGGTACAACCAACACCATAAATCAGTTCCAGAACATTTCATCCCTCCAACAAGATCCCTCATGCTCAGTTACAGCTAATCCCCACTCCTGTTCTGAGTTCCGTGCAACCACTAATCCACTTTCTGTCTCTATGAATATGCCATTTTTGGACATTTCATATAAATAGAATCAGATGTATGTAGCCTCTCTTTCGGGCTTCTTTCACTTAGGGTGAGGTTTCTGAAGTTCATCCATAACATAATGTGTCTCAATAGTTTATTGCTTTTGATTGCTGAGTAGTATTCTATTGTACACATGCAACACATTCAGTTTATCCATTTATCAGCTAATGAACATTTGAATTGTTCCCATTTGGGGCTACTATGAATAACACCATGAGGATCATTTGTATGCAAGTCTTATGTGCACTTATGTTTTCATTCATTTCTCTTTTCTCTTTCTCTACCTAGGAGTGGAATTGAAGTGTTGTGTAATAGTGTCAAATCTAATTTGTTTAAAAAACTACCAAAGAGCTCCTAATGTGGCTGTACCATTTTATACTCCCACCAGTAGTGTATGAGAGTTCCCATCTTTCCATATCTTATCAGCATCTGTTACTATCTTCCTAATTTATGATAGCCATTATAGTATATTTGAAATATCTCATTGTGCTTTTGTTTTTTTGATCCTTTGAACATTTTTTATGCATTAATGCATTTATGGGGTACAATGTGCTGATTTCATATAGAATTAGGAACACTTACATCACACTGGTTAATATATACCTCATCTCATTTACTTAATTATTGTGTTAAGACATTTATACTCTATACTAATAGACCTGACATTTCTCTAATAACTAATAATGTTGAACATCCTTTCATGTTCTTATTAGCCATTCATACATACACACACATAATTTTTTGGTGAAAAGTTTATATATTTTGCCCATTATTATTATTATTATAATTATTATTTTGGTCTTCATATACTTGAGATGTTTAATGTTAAATGTTCTTTTTTCTTTTTTGTTTTTCTTAAGACTCACTCTGTTGTCCTGGGTATAGTACCTGGGCATTATAGCTCACAGCAACCTCAAACCCTTGGGCTAAAGAGATCTTCTTGCTTCAGCCTCCTGAATAGCTGGGACTCTAGATGCCTGCCATAACACCCAGCTAGTTTTTCTATTCTTAGTAGATACAGGGTCTCTACTACACACTGTTGAATCTCAGGCAATCCTGCCACCTTGGCCTCCCAAAGTCCTAGGATTATAGGCATGAGCCACCACGAGCTATGTTCTTCATAAATTCCAAATACCCGGATACAACTTCTCTATTAGATATACATTTACTTCATTAGGTAAATATTTTGTCCCAGTCTATTTTTTGCCTTTTCATTTTCTGAATGGTGTCTTTTGAAATCCAAAAGTTTTTCATTTTGACAAGGCCCAGTTCAGTATATTTGTCTTTTATTGACTGCACTTTTTATTATTGTACCTAAGAAATATTTGCCTAACTCATGGTCTAGACAGTGCTCTAAGAGTTTTATTATTTTATTATTATTCTCTGATCCATTTTGAGTTAATATTTGTGTTTTGTATAAAGTGAGGATATGAGTTTATCTTTTTGTATGTGGCTGTCTAATTATTCCAGCAGCATTTGTTGAATAGACTACCCATTCCCCAGAAAATCACCTCAGAACATTATGAAAAATCAACTGACTATAGATGGAAGGATCTATTCCTGGACTCTTCAGTTCTGTTCCTTTGATATATATATTCTTATGCCAGTACCATACTGTCTTGATAGATATAATTTAACTAGGAGATGGAAATTCTCCAAATTTATTCTTCTTTTTCAAAATTGTTTTGACTGTTGTAGATATTTTCATTTTTCACATAAAAATTAGGATCTGCTGGTCAATTTCTAAAACAACAACAAAAGTTCCTGCTAGAATTTTGATAGAGATTGCTTTTACCTATAGATCAATTTGGGAAGAACTGACATCTTACTTAATGCTGGATCTTCTAATTCTTGAAAGTGGAATGTCTTTCCATTTAATTAAATCTTTTATTTCTCTCAGCATTTGTAATTTTCAGTGTATGATCCTATACTTCTTTTCATAATTTTATTTCTAAGTATTTTATTATTTTTGATATTATTGTAAATGGAATCATATTCTTAATTTCATTTTTGGATTGTTCTTTGATCATATATACAAATACAACTTATTTCTGTATATTGATTTTGTATCCTTTGACCTCACTATATTGTTTATTAGTTCTAACATATTTTGTATGTGTGGATTCTTCATAATATTGTGTATATAAAACCATGAATTCTCTATATAGGATTTTCTGTGAATAACAACTTTACAATCTAGATGCCTTTTCTTTCTTTCTCATGCCTGATTTCATTGGCTAGATCCTCCAGTACAATGCTGAATAAAAGAGGTCACAAAAGACATTCTTGTTTCAGTCTTAATGTAAGGAGAAAAGCATTCAGTCTTTCACCTTTAAGTCTGATGTTCATTGTAGATTTTTCATAGGAATTTTCCTTCTTTGTCAAGTTAAGTAACAATTTTTATAATGATGAGTATTGGATATTGGCATGTACTTCTTCTGTATCTATTGAGATGACCATGAAATTTTTGGTGTACTATATTACTTGATGTTTGGATCATGCATTCCTGTGATAAATCCTACATGGTTATGGCGTATATAATGTTTGATATATTGTTGGATTCAGTTAGTTAACATTTTGTTGAGGATTTTTACACCTATATTCATGAGGGATATTGGTTTGTAGTTTTCCTTTCTTAAGATCTTTTTCTGGCTTTGGCATCAGGGTGACACTGGTCTCATACAGTGACTTGGGAAGTGTTCCATTTGCCTCCATTTTCTGAAAAAATCTGTGCAGTAGTGATATTATTTTTTCTTTAAATGTTTGATAAAATTCACCAGTGAAATCATGGAACCCAGGGCTTTTCTTTGTGTGACGACTTTTAATTACTAATTTAATTTCTTCTTAACGAACTATTCAGAATTTTTGTTTCTTCTTTAGTCAGTTTCAAAAGGTTGTATCTTTCTAGGAATTTAGCCATTTCATATGAGTTATTGAATTCGTTGGCATAAAGTTGTTCATCAAAGTCATAAGTTACACAAAGATTCTAGGATCTGAACAAAAGGAAGTCCTTTACCTGCTTTTTATAGGTAAAGAAAACAGAAACCCAAAGAAAGCAGTAGCCTAGCTGAGGTCATAGGAACAGGAGGGAACAAAGATGCAGTCAGGTTGATTGGGGAACAAACATATAAAGGAGAAACAGAAAAGGTAAGGAAAGTTGTTTCAGGATGGCATGGTTATTTTCTTGGTGCATTAGCATCTTTTAATTATAGAATGATTTAAAAATAAGTATAGAAATGTTTAAAGATATCAAATGTATAGTATTAATATTTTCAGGTGAAGCACTCTGTGTATGTTTGGTATTGAACTTACTTACCATGTTTAAGAGAATGTAGCCTAATGGAGTAAGAGTTCATCGTTGTGATTCCAATTTTAAATATGTAATTGATTTAGAATTGCAATGCTAAGTTCAAATCTTAATAGGTTTATTATAGAACTGAATACTTTAAAAGAACTAAAGGTCTGTCATATTTCTAAGTTTCATATATTAGATTTATAGGAGTTATTTAAGTATTCAGAAAGGTTTTGTTAAGTCAAACAATTATAGTACTTAAAAGGAAATGGAATATATTAAATTTATAAAAGCATTTTAAAAGAAATTTAACCAAGTTTGTAAATGGGACCAAACATTAATCAAAGTCTCCTTAAAAGTAACTGTAAAAGCTTGCTGGGCTTATAAATAATAAGATTTGTAATCTAAACTTAATAGCTTAAAAAATACAAGGAGTTTTTAAATTCTAATTTTAATAAATCAAAGACTAGTTTAAAAATCAAAGTTACTTCTGAATAATCACTTCTGTGCATAAAAATTACCATTGAAGACTTTACAAATTGCTTTCAACAAGTCAGAACACAATGTCTCCTGGGTAAAACACACTATCATTCCATAAGCATGTCTGGAGCTCTGGGTGCCAAAGACTAAGGAGCTCATAGACCCCTCCTGCTGTGCTAGGAGTCTACAGCAGCCAACCTATACAGAGATTAGCCAAGCAACCAAAGATATTGGGTTGCTTTGCATTCTCCACAAATAAAGCCAAGCTATTATGGCAAGATACTATGCTGAAATAGAACACAACAAATACAGGGGTCAATGCTTGGCTTTTGAGTTACTAAAGCTTCTCCTTCCATTGGTTGGAAATTTGTAAGAATGCAGGTAGGGGATGCAAAAGGTCCTAGGAAAATACATCTCATGCTTCCTCTACATATATGGGGTTGCTAATTCCACATATTTCTCCCAGTTGGAAAATCAAGTTTAACTAGAATGTCCAACACCTGTCCCTCCTCTACCCTGGGCTAAATAAAAATTCCAGGGGCTTGGTAGGAAGGAAAAAGTGAGACAGAGGGGAAGAGAAAAAAAAATTATAGATACTGATGCATCTTAAGAAGGGGCCCCATACCCTGCCTATTTGGACCAAATTGCTGGTAAAGGGAGGACGGAACTCCCACAGATAACTTTGGTATTTGAGAAAGGAACCTCAGTAGACCCAAGAGAGATCTTAGGTGACAAGATTCAGAGTTTCATAGCCCCTGTGTGCCAAGACATTTGTAGACAGAGTGGTCCAAGGTAACCTTACTACATGACTTAGGAATAGCAACATGATCCAGTAAGGCCCAGAAGAGCACAGAGGTAGAATCCTCAGGACTTGTGTGGGGCTGGTATTTGGCAACTTCTACGCCTATCTCATTGTACCCTCACGGCCCTCTGACAGAGAATGTCTCCAGATCTGTACTTTACAGAGGAAGAAACCAATGTTCTCAATTAAATAATACGCTCAAGTATACATGCCTTGGCCATGTTAGAGCCAAAGTTGAATGTAATCTCCTACCCTATATGCTATATTGCCCCCTATTAAAAAATATATAATATCTATCATCTTTCTTGCAAAATAGAGTAGATACCTGTCTGCATGCCTTGTAGCATGCAGAGAATGGCAGTAAGTCAAAGACAAGAACCCAAATAGAGAAAAAGATAATTCGGGTCCTGACTCAGCATTGTTCTTGATGACAGTTAAGCTAATGGAAGTTACAAAACACAGCCAAGAAAATTCCCTTTTTTCTCCCTTTGCTGAAAAGGATCTAGCTGTTGGGGGGTGTTATTTAAAGTCCCTAGCACGTAGGTATCTTTACTAGTGAGCCCAAGCTCAGTCTTTGCACTCTGCGACATCCCATCCCTCAGTCTGCCTAGCTCTAAGGGGAGAATGTTGCAAGAGAAAGTGAGGGCTTTATCTCAGAAAGGAAGGTGAACTTCAGAGTATATTGTTAAGAGAAAAAAATTACCAAATAGTACAAGTAGTAAGATCTGATTTTTATTGCCTACATGGATATGAATGCATTTATATAGAGAAAGGCCTCTTTCTGGGCAGGACAAGGATGGATAATTCTATTATCATCAGGGCTGTTGAGTCAAGAGGTAAAGGTGCAAGATTCTAAGCCAAGATGGCCTGACTTCGAATTCCTGCTCCTCCATTTACTGACAATGGGACCTTTGAACAAAGTGACCGAACCTCTAAAAGTCTCAAAGGTTTGCTTGTGAAATGAGGACAATAGCAGCAGCCCCCCTCAGAGGCAGCACCTGGCTCATGTAACTTGTCAAATAATCCCCGAACTGCACTCAGCATAGTGATTGGCACATGAGAGACACTCAGTCATCGTGTGGCAAAAGAGCTCTACCTTTTTGCCAAGGGCCACATCCAGCTTCCTGGTTTCAGGACTACTACGGATACAGAATCCCAGAGCTAGCAAAGGCCAAGCTCCCGCCTGGCACTCAAAGCTCCAACCACCCCTCCAATCTCTATCCCATCAGCACTGACAACTCAGATGATAAAGAACTGCAAAAACTACTGCATTATTATAGGAATAATGTCACCATACAAATGCTAACAAGAAATATTTTATTAGATAGAGAAAAGGTATATGGAATTTAAATACAGAGAGACAGAGACTTATCTTGTCTCATTGTAAAAGTCTGTTTTTTATTTTGAGTCACATGGATATTTGACCAGGAGAAACAGACCTCATGAGATCGATTTCAAGGCCCTTGCATAAAATTCCCTTTGAATTCATGGGCCAGCACCCAGAGTGAGAAAAAAATGAGATAAGACTGTGAAGACACGTTCTTATAGAACACACTTCTGAGCACTATAGCACAAGTAGACCTTCTTTCTTCTCCACTTGCTGCATGACCTTGAGCAAGTTACCTAACTTCTCTGAGTCTGGGTCTCCTTTGCTAAAGGAAGAGTACAATCCTTAACACACAGGGTTGATGTGATAATTACTGAGAACAGTGCATATAAGGACTCTTAGACACATCAAAATCACACAAATCATCTCCTCCTCACTTAGAAAACTATATCCTAAAATTAACTAGTAATTTCTGTTTAAGGCTTATAAATTTTGTTCCATGATGATTTGCCTTAGAGGGGACAGCATATATACAAAACTTGAGGCCTGAAATCACCCAGGTTTGGGTTTCAATCCTATCTCCGCCATTTCCTACTTTGTAACCTTGGGCAAGTTGCCTCTATTTCCTCACTTGTAAACTGGAACTGATCACAGTTATTCACACAAAAGGGTTAAAGGTAAGTCCTATAAAAGGCTTGGCAGATCCCCAAACATTCTAAAAATTTTGGTAATTTCTATTTTGTTTCTGTTTTTCTAAGAATTATGTATATAATTGCTCCATACCTTTCCTTCAGTTTATGTCTGAAGTTATAGCTACAAATTTTGCATTTAACAGCAAAGTGAATTTCCACTGCAACAATTTAATCCATATAAAAAATGAACAAAAACTATGAGAATGTTTATTTAGATAAACCTAAGAAACTGACATGAAAATAATAGCGCCAAATAGATTCTTCATTTTAAAAGCACCCTGACCCAGTCTAAAATAGCTCAAAGGGTCCACCTATAGACTAAAATGTAGAGATGACAACTATGCTCAGTAGAAAATTATTTTTTAGTCTGCTCAGAAAGAGAGTCTGTAAAGCCCTGACAGCCCAATTAAGTATGAGGAGGGAGGAATTGATATTTATTAAGTGCCTTCTATATGTCAAAAGCTATTCTTCTATTCCCTTATCAATCATACCTCTGTAGCCCATGTGCACCACAATTAAGGTCAGGCACAATGGGGTCTTTTGCTCTGTTGGGTTCTTTTTAAACATTTCCTAGAACATATAATAGGTACCAACTCATCCAGTCCTCTCAGTAACACTTTGAAGGAGAATTATCATCATTCTTAAAAAGGGAACTGAGGGACAGAGAATTAAGTAAATTTGTCCTATGTCACACAGCTAATAAGTAGTAGAGGTACAATTTAAACCCTGGCACTAAATTACACTGTCTTAAAAAAATGAAATCAATTACACTGTCTTGTCTGTAGTGAGCTGATCCTGGTAAGCTGCAACACCATAGAGAATTAGCAGTGGGTCAGCCACACTGTGAAAATATCATATTTTAAATTTCTACAGTGATTATAATCTGTTTCGAATAGTTTTTCATTTTGGTGGGGGAGTCTGGCTAATAATAATAATAACAGTTATTATTAAGTAGTCCCCCCATTGGTGGTTTCAATTTCCATGGTTGAGTTATTATTCATGGTCAACTGTAGTCTAAAGATATTAAATGAAAAATTCCAGAAGTAAACAATTCACAAGTTTTAAATTGCACACCATTCTGAGTAGTATGATGAATCATCTCTTTTTGTCCAGTGTATCCACCCTGAATACACTACCTGCCCTGCCGGTCAGTCCCTCAGTAGCTGTCTCAGTTATCAGATTGAAAAGTGACAGTGTGTACAGGTATTATGGGTACTATTCTTGGTTTTAGGCACTCACTGGGGGACTTGGAACAGGGATAAGATGGGACTACTATATTATTGTTGTTATTTGGATAGGTAATATTCTCATGTGGTTCAAAATTCAACAGTTATAGAAGGTATCCAACAAGCACTGCCTATCTCTACTCATACTAGTCAGTACCTTGCTCTGGAGGGAGGCTGTGATATTAGTTTCTTGGTTATCTAGCCAGAGATTTTTTTATGCACATGTAAGAAGATAAACACACACACACACACTCTCAAGGTATTATTCAGACATTTCTATACCTTGCTCTGTTCATGGTACTGAGTATCTGGAGTCCATTCTATATTATTACACAGAAAGCTTCCTCATTCCTTGTGACAGCTGCCAAGTATAAGTATTCCATTGTATAATCTGTCCTCTATTGGACATTTAGGTTGTTTCCAGACTTTTGCTGTTACAGACAATGCAGTGATGAGTATCTCAGTCTGAAGATCATTTTTCATATTTGAGAGTAGATCTGATAATATCCTAGAGGTGAAATTGCTGGGTTAAACAGTATTGCATTTGATAGATACTGCCTCCTTCTCTTCTGCAAAGAATATCCAAATTCTAAAATGTGTAATCTCTGCCACTCTTTATTTATGAGTGTCTGGATCTGTTTGATTGAAGTGTTCCTAATATTCTAGCTATTTAACTGAGCAGCTGATATCTCATCATGATCTGAGATGCTAATACTGACAAACAAGCACAACTTTTAACCATTACTCACAATTTCAAATCTTTACTTTTACCAAAAGGATATTTTCTAATGACTGGCTATTAAGTAAAGGTTCAAAATCAGAATATACAACTTTCATGCTAATAAAACCCTGCTTTTATCTGCTTTATATGTTGGAGTGCTACCCAGATACTATCTAGAGTTACGCAAACAGTGTAAATGGCATCCTCTGAAGTTGTACACAACTATACAGAGCTGGTCTTGACACCAGCTCTGCCAAAGATTTCATTAAGGAGAAGTGTGTGGGGAGGTGTTTCATGCAGGGTAAAACACATTTGAGACCTACCCCGAGTTAGATGCAGATGGTTACTTCGTAAATGCTGCTTGATGTTAATGACAGTGGCTAAATCCTGATTCTCTGAGAGCTTTCAAATTCCCAGGACATCTTACTTCCATCTCGGATGACCTAGCTGAAATGAAATTTTAAACCATACACCTAAAAGAAGGCCAGCTGTCAGTGGCACTGTGTCTTCGTTAAAGAACAGAATGCAAGAAGTAATCACTGAGCTACCAACTTCCTGACCCCTGGATGTTTGATTATTATCTATAGGAAATTCGACGGTGGCACGTGGGGGTATGTCTGGGAGATGGAGAGGGCCAGCGTAGTGGGGCTGAGCTTCATTGGATTTAGAGACCATTCACAATTGTGTTTCACTCACCCTGTGAGATACTTTAGATTAGCTTTGCTTTGCTTTACCACCAATCATCCCTTATCCTAAATTAGATTTGAGATTTGACATACATGGGCCTGACCCACCAAGCCTGGATGTCCAGGGAATAGGCAGGACCTTTTACACTACTGACCACCAGTGGAATAGACTGACAATTGGGGTCTAGGGAACGAGATGCTGCAAAGGCTATCACATGCCCTCCTTCCTTGTCTCTGGCATTCTATCTTTGCCTTCACTGAAGAGTGACCTCAAACGAGGCCCTAGGAGGAGAAAGGGTGTGAGCACGCTATGGATGGAGAAGGATAGTGTCTAATCCCCAGCAGCCACAAGAGCTCAGCTATGGTGATAAAGGGATCTAGCAGTAATCCAACCTCTCAACAAAGAGATTTAATACCCCGGGGCCCAGATCCACCAGCTGTTCAGGGTCATCAGCTGATTTAATCCCGCCAGGCTTTTTACAGTTATGGTAAGTGACTTTACAAAGCTTCTCTCTGCTTGTGTTTCCAGGAGTGATAGCATTTTAATAGAGTGGATAAATGAGGAAATATACTTTCTGGTGTGAGCATATGAGATTTTCCTATCTTAAATAAATAGTTTATCAAATAAACCAGAATAATTATGCCCAATTTGCTAGCCTAAACGCATTTCACAGATTTGTCATCTCCCTTCATTATTGTGTAGTGTGGTGACCTCTAGTGGTAGAAAGAAAGGTAGCAGCCAAGCAGGAGCCTGGAAAAAAATTGTATTTTGGGTGAGCCTACTTTCATAAAAGTTATAGAAATTGCACCTTTGGGTGAGCAGGGCTCCCAGTTCCAACTTAAAAGCTCCTTAATGTTTTTTCTACTGCTAAGTGTATACTTTTCCCATTTTAAAATCATAGTAACCTAAATATAGCAGGGAGGTGAGAAGTTGATAAACCCTGTTCTGTCCAAAACGCTTTCCCCAGAGTGATGACTTTTGTTTTGGGGAATAAAAGAAGCCTGAAGATGATCATTAAAATCCTGAAATGACTATGTCATTTAAATCCAGTAGCATCAGGGCAGGCCAGGGTGGTTTAAGAATGGGCAGACCAGAAAATAGCCTAGTCTGATACTAGAGAAGGTGAAAAGACTTCTCTGCGCCCCCCCCCCTCCCAATGTTTTCTTTCTCGCCTATATCAATGCCTAGATTTTCACCATTATGTTGTTCATTCCTTTGGAACTTGAAAACTTTCTCAGCCCTCATTCGTGCAAACGATCCTGACATGGGGGAATACTTTAATCTTTGCCAACATTCTGAGGAAAGAAGGTGAATTAAAGCTGAGACCAGCTGACTATTAAAGAATCCAGAAGTGGAAATTTTATATTGGATCAAACTAGATGACCACTAGAGCTTCTTGTATGGTTACAACAACCAGCTGAGCTCCAGACCCTGATGAAAATGGAACAAATGTGGTTGTGGGGAGAAAGATAGAACCTGGGAAGGAAAAGATAAAAACAGAGCTGGGAAGAAAGGTAGGATAGATTAGAGACACCAATAACGCTTCACCAACTCTCCAGAACCAGATGAGTAGCCTACAATTCAACTCAGTTCTGACACTCTCCACTGGCATCAGCATTGGATCCCCAAGTTAAGGGCTCCATCCCACAACACTACACCCACTTCAGATGCCAGTCTCAAGTCCCAGGTTGTCCCTGGGACTTTTAACTGAATAATTATAAATCCAATGGGCCTTTACAACTCCTTCTTCAAGTCAGATAATTTGCAAAAATGACTCTTGAAACTCAGAAAAAATGCCTTACTTACTATTACTGGTTTATTATAAAGGACACAAGTGGATGGCCAGATGAAAAGGCACATGAGGTGAGGTTCGGAAGGGACCAGAGCACTGCAGCTTCTGTCTCATGGAAGTGGGGCTGCCACCCTTCACCAACCTGGAAGTTTTCCAAGACCCATCACTTCGGGGTTTTGATGGAGGTTCCAATATATAAGCATGATTGATTAAGTCCTTAGCCATTGGTGATTGAATTAATCTCCAGCTGCTCTCCCCTCCCTGGAGGTCATGGGATAGTGATGAAAGTTCTAACCCTGGAACACACCTTGGTCTTTCTGGTGACCACCCTCCATCCTGAAGCTATCAAATGGCCCCCACCACCAGTCATATCATTAGCAAGGAAATATGCTTTTATCACTCCAGAGATTTCAAGGATTTTAGGAACTGTGTGCCAGGAACCTAGGGACAAAGACCAACTATTTATTTATTATTGTATCATACAACTTTACACTCTTGCTCAGGTTCTGGCTTTAAATAGTCCAATATAGTTTTTTTGTTGTTGTTTTTAACCCCCTCAGTACATTTTTCCAGGTTCAAACTACTCAACTGAGCTTTTTTAAAATTAAATTCAAAAAAATCTGTCCCCTGCTACTTCATGAGGCTGAAGAGTTGACATTCTGGTCTTACAGATGTCTTACAAGTCTTCATGGAGGAAGTTTCTAGGACATTTGACTAGGAAGCCAGAAAACTCAAAAACTTAAATCATGTGCACTTAATAACCAAACTTGAACCCCAGATCTAAAAGGAGCAAAATGCAGAGATTTCTCAAAACTAATTTCAAGAAATGAGAAAGCTTCTAATCCACTTTGTGTTTCCTTTGTATACAGTAAAAAATAGGAATGTAGGCTCGGCACCTGTGGCTCAACGGGCTAAGGCGCCAGCCACGTACATCTGAGCTTGTGGGTTCGAATCTAGCCCGGGCCCGCAAACAACAATGACGGCTGCAACCAAAAAAAATGGCCAGGCATTGTGGCGGATGCCTGTAATCCCAGCTACTTGGGAGGCGGAGGTAGGAGACTCGCTTGAGCCCAGGAACTGGAGGTTGCTGTGAGCTGTGATGCCACAACACTCTATCCAGGGTGATAGCTTGAGGCTCTGTCTCAAAAAAAAAAAAAATAGGAATGTAGTTTCATTCTCTGGCATATGGATATCAGTTTTTCCAGCACCATTTATTGAAGAGGGTATCCTTTCCCAATGTACATTACTGGGACCTTTATGGAAAACCAGTTGGCTATATATACATGGGTTTATTTCTGGGTTCTCTATTTGTGTCTCTCTCTCTCTTTTTTTTTTTTTTTGAGACAGAGTCTCATTTTGTTGCCCCCAGTAGAGTACTGTAGCATCATAGCTCACAGCAACCCTATAACCCTAGCAGTCTGGGAGGCTGAAAGAGGAGGATCACTTGACCTCAGGATTTTTGAGACCAGCCTGAGCAAGAGTCAGAGCCCATCTCTACTAAAAATAGAAAATTTAGCCAGGCATCATGGCCAGTGCCTATAGTCTTAGCTATGTGGGAGACTGAGGCAAGGGGGTGAGGACTGCCTGAACCCAGGAGTTTGAGGTTGCTGGGAGCTAGGCTGACACCATAACTCTAGCCTGGGGTAAGAGAATGAGACTCTGTCCCAAATAAATAAATTAAAAAAAAAAAAAGACAAATGGCCATCAGGTAAATGAAAATATGCTTAACGTCACTAATCACCAGAGAAATGCAAATCAAAATCACAATGAGACATCATCTTACCCTAGTCAGAATAGCTATTATCAAAAAGACCAAAAAATAACAAATGCTGACAAGGAAACTCATACACACTGTTGGTGAGAATGTAAATTAGAATAGCTATTACAGAAAATTAGGTTTCTACAAAAACTAAAAATAGAACTACCATATAATCTAGCAATCTCACTACTGGGTATTTATCCTAAAAAAAGGAAAACAGTATATCAAAGGAATACCTGCACCTAATGTTTATTGCAGCACTACTCAGAATAGCCAAGACATGGAATCAACCTGAGTGTCCATAAAAGGATGAATGGATAAAGAAAATGTGGTATACACACACAGTGCAATACTATTCAGCTGCAAACATGGATGGACCTGTTTTAGGTCATTATGTTAAATGAAATAGGCCAGGCACAGAAATACAAATATGGCATGTTCAGGGAGGGGCAAGATGGCCAACTGGAAGCAGCTTCCAACAGAGGCTCCTGTCCAAAAGGAAAGATAACCTTCAGAAACTTCCCAATTGAGTTGAAGACTGAGAGCTCAGCCGAGAGAGAGAAGTGATAGCCGTAGGTCACCTCTGAGGCAAGCTGTGACGTCCAGAAACCAAGCTTCAGGCAGAAAAACTGAACTAAAGTTTTCCACCATTCTGAACTTCCAGGACACCTTCCCCCCTTACCTGACGCGCCAGAAGCCTGACCTCTGCTGAAACAGAGGGAGGAGGACTTGAGCAGTGCCCATTTTCCCTATCTGCTGGATCAGGCAGTCAGCCAGGTAAGAGACTCGGGGCCCCACCGAGCCCCAGCCAGCCCCCAGGCCAGGAACGCTGCCAGGACTCCCAGGCGGCTCCAATCTGTGCCCCACTGGGCCTCATCCTGCCGCCTGCAGTGGCCAGGAACTCTGCCTGGACTTCAGCACCCCCTGATTTGCACCCCCGTGGGCCTTAGCCTGCTGCCAGCAGCAGCCAGGAAGTCCGCAGGGACTCTCCCATGGTGCCAATCTGTGCCCTGCTAGGCCTCAGCCTGCCGCCCACTGAGAACCTGCCCATCTGTGCACCAGGCCATCCGCCCACAGTGGCCAGGAACTCCACTCCACCAGGACCCCGAGTAGCCCTGATTGTCACCCCACAGGGCCTTAGCCTACTGCCAGCAGCAGCCAGGAAGTCCACTGGGACTCCCTCCCAGGATGGTCTGTGCCCAGCCTTGCCTCGGCTGCAGCCCACCAGGACCCTCTCCTGACTCCGATCAGTGCCCCAGGCCCCCTGCCAGGAACTCCACACCACTGGGACCCCTGTGCAGCCCCAATTGGCACCCCACTGGGCCTTGACCTGCTGCCAACAGCAGCCAGGAAGTCCACTGGGACTCCCTCCCAGGGCAATCTGTGCCCTGTCTGGCCTCAGCCTGCCACACACGGGGACACCTGCATGGCTCTGATCCACACCCTCCGGACTCAGCCCTCTGCTTGAAGCAGCCAGGGACTCTGTCAGGCCTTGGCTCGCTGCCTGGCCTGCTGGGACACCCATGCTGGGCTTTCGCCTGCCGCCCACACCAGCCAGGGGCTTCGCCAGGAACCTGCCAGGCTTCTGCCTGCCTGCCTGGGCCAGGAACTCTGGGAGTCACACAACCTGCCTTCTCCCCTACACTCTCTGCCTCTGCACCACCCAGCCTATCTGGCCAGGAACCTAGGAGGCTGTGCGACCCATGCCTCCTTCTGGAGTCCTCCTCCCAGCCAGAGACCACTGGAGGCACGGGCTCCCTTTGCAAAGGCCACCGGGTGCCCCATCCCTCACCCTGCAGCTTGATCCAGGTGTGCCACACTCCGGAGCTGCTCCTGCAACCAGAACTCCCTGGGTGGGGCAGTCCCAGAGGAACTATACAGGGTCACTCCCTACAAAGACTCAGTAACAACAGAGTGATCCTGCCAGGGTCTGATTTGGGAGAGACACCTCCCCCACTCTGAGGACAGTCATAGGCAACAGTGAAAAATCATCATGAGGCAGAACCAAAAGAAAAACTCTGCCAATATGAATAATCAGAGTAGATCAACTCCCACCAGGAATGACAAGATAGATACAGCACAAGATCCCTTGAATAAGCAAATGGCTGAAATGTCAGAAGTTGAATTCAGAGTCTGGATAGCAAATAAGATCAGCTCAATGGAGGAAAAGATGGAATTAGAATTTCAAGCAGTAATTGAAAAGATAACCCAAAAGATGTCTCAAGAACTGAACAAATTCAAAGACCAAATGACCAAAGATTTTGACACATTGAGACAAGAAGTTGCAGCCCTCAAAGATCTGAGAAATACAGTAGAATCCTTTAATAACAGAATGGAGCAAGCAGAAGAAAGGATTTCTGACTTGGAAGACAAATCTTTCGAACACTTCCAAACTTCCAAAGAAGAAGAGAAATGGAAGGCAAAAATGGATCATTCTCTCAGACAGCTCTGGGATAACTCAAAGAAAACCAATAATCACCTTATAGGGATGCCTGAAAAAGATGAAGTGGCATCACAAGGCACAGAGTCTCTTCTTTATGAGATTATGAAAGAGAACTTTCCAGACATGCCAAGAGATTCTAAAATTCAGATAGTACACAGTTTCAGAAGAACCCCAGCACGACCCAACCCAAATAAGATAGCCTCCAGGCACATCATAATTAAGTTCACTAAAGTTAATATGAAGGAGAAAATTCTGAAAGCAGCCAGATGTAAGAAATCCATTACCTACAAGGAGAAGAGTATTAGAATAAATGCAGATCTGTCAGATCAAACCTCTCAAGCTAGAAGAGAATGGTCATCAACTTTTAATCTCCTAAAACAAAAGAACTTTCAACCCAGGATCCTGTATCCAGCTAAGCTGAGTTTCATTTTTGATGGAGAAATTAAATACTTCAATGATATCCACATGTTGAAGAAATTTGCTATAACTAAACCAGCTCTCCAGGACATTCTCAGACCTATCCTCCACAATGACCAGCACAATCCTCCACCACAAAAGTAAACTCACTCAGAATCTATCAAATTTCATCTTCCACAGTGATGAAAGGATTAATAATGTCCACTGGACTTTCTATAGATTTATCATTACTTTCGATTAATGTGAATGGTTTAAATTGTCCTCTAAAGAGGCATAGGTTGGCTGGCTGGATACAAAAACTCAGGCCATGGGTGAATTTTTTATGAGGAGGACTACGCAGGCAATTGAAGCAGTATCAAAAATACACTACTGGGACCTGATCAAACTAAAAAGCTTCTGCACTGCTAAGAACACAGTAAGTGTAGCAGGCAGACAGCCCTCAGAATGGGAAAAAATATTTGCAGGTTATACCAAGACAAAAGTTTAATAACCAGAATACACGGAGAACTCAAGCATATTGGCAATAAAAGGGCAAGTGATCCCATCTCAGGGTGGGAAAAGGACTTGAAGAGAAACATCTCTAAAGAAGACAGGCGCATGGCCTACAGACACATGAAAAGAAAATGCTCACTACCCTTAATGATCAGAGAAATGCAAATCAAAACTACTTTGAGATATCACCTAACTCCAGTAAGATTAGCCCACATAACAAAATCCCCAAACCAGAGATGTTGGCGTGGATGTGGAGAAAAGGGAACACTTCTACACTGTTGGTGGGAATGCAAATTAATACATTCCTTTTGGAAAGATATTTGGAGAATACTTAGAGATCTAAAAATAGGTCTGCCATTCAATCCTATAATTTCTTTATTAGGTATATATCCTGAAGACCAAAAATCACATCATAATAAAGATATTTGTACCAGAATGTTTATTGCAGCCCAATTCATAATTGCTAAGTCGTGGAAGAAGCCCAAATACCCATTGACTCACGAATGGATTAATAAATTGTGGTACATGTATACCATGGAATT
>CAUYON010192365.1:0-21011 GCA_963573935.1 Arctocebus calabarensis
AACCCAGGAATGGATTAACAAACTGTGGTGTATGTACACCATGGAATACTATTCAGCCGTGAAAAAAATGGAAACTTTACAGCCTTGGTATTTACCTGGATGGAAGTGGAACACATTATACTTAGTAAAGTATCACAAGAATGGAGAAGCATGAATCCCTTGTATTCTGTTTTGATGTGAGAACAATTAATGTCAATTAATGACACAGTAGGGGATGGAGAAAAGGGAGAGCAGAAAGAGAGAAGGAGGGAGGGGGTGGGGGAAAGGAAAAGCAGAGAGAGGGAAGGAGGGAGGGGGGTGGGGACTCAGTGTGTGATACATCTTGTATCCTCTATGAATCCCCAACAATAAAAAAAGAATATTCTTATTTCTTAAAAGTGGAATTAATATATGGCAAAAGAAATCTTACTAGGTTTTCCAAAACTAGAGTGGATGGCCAAATGAATTCACCTTTAAAGCATTCACATCCTCCTGTGGAAACTGTTAGCTTCAGCTTCAGAATATCCGGAAAATTACATTCAATCTCAGACAATATTTGAACAATGCTTTATTCTTAATATAGACTTGATATGATTTGATCATAATGAAATTGTGCTATGATAAATAGCCATCGAGACAGAGTCAAGGCCATGCCAACTCTATAGGAGACTGGCATAGCAAGTAGGCTGAGTCACAATTTTTTCTGCATCAGCAAAAGCAATAAGGGCACTGTCAAAAAAACAATCATTTATCAAGACTGGATCTGCTTGGGGAAAAAATCCCACACCTCATGCATTATCTGCCAAATCTTTTTGTAAAATCATAGCTCTGCAGGGTAAAGGAGTCATTGATGACCTAATAATTTTGCAGAATTTCTTTGGAATTCTAGACAATATTTGTCTACTGAATCTAAACATTTATAATAACATTAATAGATTCATTTTTATGGAAAGAGAAAAACTCAAATCTCATGCTACGTTTCTTGTTGGAGCTTATTATGCAGATCAAGTGGGTAATGGAGCTCATGGTTAAGGTCATACGCAATACATTTCTCACTAAAGACATTGATTCAAACCCTTCATTTGTTCATTCAACAAATATACCTTGAGTACCTAATTTTTCAAGTTATTTTTCTGAGCTTTGGGAATACAGAGTTAGAAAATAATATATTCCTTGGAATTTCTGCTAGGAATCATAAAAATTATAATAATCAATCAGTGTCATGAAGAAAAATTAGAGAAACTAGGGAATACATTATTTATCCTGGGAGCTTCAAAAGATTTTTTTGTGAAAGTGATGCCTAAATTAAGTTGAGACATTAAAGACGAATAAGGTTTAATCAGGTAAAAGAGGAAGTATGAGATAAGGGACAAAAATGCCTGGTGGTAGAGGAAAAAAAATGAAAGGTTTCTTTCTCAGTGGTATAATAAAATGGTTAGTACCCTTGAGGGTATTCTAAAAATTTTCCCTTTTTCTTCTTACTCTAATTTTCTTTTAAAAAGAACAATTAAGACAATGCTTTACCTACTGTTCTAACATAATTAATTTTGATAATATCACTTTCCAGACAGACAGAAATCTTGAAACATCCACATTTCTATAATGTATTGAGCACTTATTAGGAGCCAAGTTCTATACTAAATGGTTTTCAGAAATAATCTCACATAGTTACTACAATTCATCAAATGGTACTAATAGTCTCATTTTTCTTTCTTTTTTTTTTTTTGAGATTTTGCCAACATCTATAACTTTTATTTAAGAAGTTTTAACAATTATGTGTTACTTTGCAGTCTCTGAAAAAACTTAATCATGCCAATGTGATTAAACTGAAAGAAGTTATCAGAGAAAATGACCATCTTTATTTTATATTTGAATATATGAAAGAAAACCTCTATCAATTATTGAAAGATAGGTATGTCTTTATTCTGTGGAAATTATAATTTGTTTTCCCTGTTATTTCCTCCATGAGCTTTCTGGATCCTTTCAATGCATCTTACTTTGCAACATCTAGATTTAAAATAAGGGCATTGAAGTCTAGAAAAGTTGGGTACCAAGGTCACCCAATTAAAATGTGTCAGAGTCATGATTTGAATCCTAAACTCATATTCAATCAACCACTTTAGGAGGCCACCTGCAACGGCGAGTACATGTTTATGGAATAAAAAAAAATAAACAAGATCTTCTTTGACACTACTGTGAAAGGAATAGAGTCCTTGACTGTTTTTTCGTTTTGGCTATTGTTGGTGTAAATGAAGGCTATAGATTTATAAGTGTTGATTTTTGTAGCCTGAGACACTGCTGTATTCCTTGATCACTTCAAAGAATTTTGTAGTAGAATCCCTGGTGTTTTCCAGATATACAATCATATCATCTACGAAGAGTGAAAGTTTGATCCCTTCTGACCCTATGTGGCTCAGCCCTACTATGAAGCTAATTTGTAGCTTTCATATGAAGGCTATAACCCAATTATAGCACAAGAATATGGGGAAAAGGACAAGGGAGGGGAAGGGACGGGGGAGGTTAGGTGGAGGGAGGGTAATTGGTGGGGCACACCTACAGTGCATCTTAGAAGGGTGCAGGTGGAGCTTACCAAATGCAAAATACAAATGTTTTCATACAATAACTAAGAAAATGCCATGAAGGCTATGTTAAATAGTTTGATGAAAATATTTCAGATTGTGTATGAAACCAGCACATTGTACTCCTTGATTGCACTAATGTACACAGCTATGATTTAATAAAAAAAACTCATACAAAAAAATAAAAATAAATAAACAAGAAAGAGTTTGCCTAAAATACATCCACAATGACTAATGAGTGACATTTGTAAACAGCTTGGTTTATCAGATTCTAATTTGACTTAGTTTTTGCTAGAAGCTAGACATTGTACTACTTCTTCGTATACCACACACAAAAAAAAATTTCTCTGAATAGATAATTTTCTTTCCAGTGCACGTGAAAATTGCTCTGGAGTTCTTACTGATTGTTGTTATGCCCATTCATAATATTCCTTCTATTTATTTTGTGTTCAATAGTCATGAAGGGCTAATAAATATTATTTTGTATCACAAATACCCTCTATATTGAGGTCTAAATAAGTATTTATCAATAGGCTCACATTTTGGTGTCTTATTCTACAATAAGCTGTATCTTTACCACAAATTCAATCTAGCTGAGCAAAGTCATGTTTTTAATTGAAGAAATTTTCTCTTTTCATTATTTTAAAATGAATCAATGCAACTCAAAATCTGATTCTTCTGTGTGATAAAAATATTCTAATGATCCTCTTCTTCAAGAGGAAATCTATTCCCCAACTTTCTTCCACAAATTCTTCCTTAAGTTTGAATATAGCATTTTAAAAAGCAATTTAAAAATTGACTATTCAAGACATATGGTAAGACTGATAGAAACATTTTTTCCCCTGTTGCATGGGGCACTGCAATTTCAGCTCTATTTATAATCCAGAGAACGTTTCCACATGAGTACTAGCTCTAGTTTCTGACTTGAAAATGATTCTTTACACATGTAATTTTCTACAGATAATTAAAGTTCATCAATACACGTATATAAGAGCATATACAGGTGTACACGCAGCAAAAGACTGACTAACCCACCCACCATGAAAACTCCCCTCCCTTAATCTTTACAAATGGAAGCAAGGTCAATTGGTCATAAAGTGTATGTTGAATTATTTTGTTAGCACAATGCATTACAAATCCACTCTATCTCAGCGACACAGTACATTCAACCAGCAGAACAAATTCAAGTTCTTCTGTGACATTGGTTAGTAGCACGTACATTGTCAAACAGAAAGCCCGCACATAGCTGAAGCCATTCGGGTATCTTCCAAGAAACAATTTCACTTGTCCTGAGGATAAGCCACATGCTATCAGCCATAGTTTCCAGTGGAACATTATCAAAACCATTCGACATTTAACAAGGCTCTCATGCTGAAACAGCTGTTCATCCAAACTGAAAAATTTTTCAACTTTCTCTGAGTCTAGCTAATCTTACTTGAGCTACAAAATAAGGTATTAGACTATTTTGCATGTTCTACCACTTTATGACAAGAAAGCCAATTTTGCACTTCAGTAAAGGCAGATTGCAAATTTAGCATGAATTGAACCAGTAGCTGAGTTGCAATTTATGGCAAATGGCTCATCAGCACATTAATGTACACTGCCAAGATAACCACTTCAGGGAGGCAGGCCGGAAACTAGAAGACCCAAATGTCTGGCAGGCAGCAAGGGAAATGTGCCCTCTGAAAACATCTATAAAATAAATCCTAACATCAAAAACTATCAGATATCATTATCATTCATTATCATACTTGCATGGCAGTATATAGTGTTAAAAACCAAAGTCAGAACCGTAGGTTCTGAAATCAGGTCCATTCAGATTTTGCACTCGAACTACCAGCTGTGTAATCTTGGGCAAGTTTCTTAGACTCTCTGTGCTTGAGATTGCTCCTGGTTATAAGAAGGAAAAGAATAATAACTACTTCTTAGCATTAGTGGTGGAATAATATCCATAAAGTGCATAATGATATTCATAACACATTGTGTGGCACATGGTACACGGTGGATACTTGTTAAATATTCATATTCATATTTCATATTCTAAGACAGATACATAGATAGACCCTATAAGATAAAATATTACTACAGAATTTTCCATTAATTCTACACTCACTGTATCTTTTCAGCAGAACTAAATTAAATAAATATGGTAACTTTCTACCTCAGGAAATTTGGGAAGTATGTAAGAACCTATATTTTGTGTCCAGTTCAAAATTAGTCTTATTTAGTGTTCCTAACTGGACATAATCAGCTCCATTCCCTTGCAGCACTGCTAATAACTAGCTAAACCAGTCTTGCTCAGATCTGCCAATGTAAGAAGAGGTAACTAAGGGATCCAAGGTTTAAAAGGCTTAAAAGGTTCCCTTTGGGCTAATGACTGCTTCAAGAGAAGCATATCATCAAGAGCCCTGCAGATTTATTTTACTTAATTATAGAAGCAACTTAAAAATATTTGCACTGTCTCAAATATATGATGTGCTAAAATTCTTTTCAGATTATAAATAAGCAAACTCATACATTCGTAGTATATCATTTAGATGTCTTAAAGCAGTGGTTCTCAACCTGTGGGTCATGACAGGTATGAAAGGGCATCAGGAAGGTTGAGAACCACTGTCTAAAAGTCATTCCTTAATCCAGCCATCGGTTTATTCTTTCCATTATACAACAAGTATTTATTGAGTGCGTATTTATGTTTCAGAACCCTCCTTGGTTCTGGGGATACAGTGGAAGAATAGTCCCAGATTCCTGTCCTTACAGAAGATAACTTCCTAAACTCCTCAAGTTTTTAGGAAACCTTTACACTATTACTATCTATCACAACAGTTGGATGAAAAGTTTACAAATACAGTTCCTACTTCTTCATCCGTCACTCACTTTTCAACCCACTGTTATTTGATTTCCCTCCCATCTTCCCTTTAAAACTCCCATGGATTATTCCAATAGGAATTTTTAAAAATGTTACACATTGTCTCAGCAGCTTCTAACACTGTTGTAAATTTTCTCATAATCCAACAGTCTAGTAATGTTCCCTTAACCCTCCTAAGTCTATAGTGTGGGATGCTCTTCCCCTATCTAATTAATTCCAAAATATTTTTCCATAGGTTTCTGCTCTTGGTTATCTCAGTCTTCAGATGAATGAGCCTGTCCAGTGGGTTTGGTTACAATTTTTCTATCAATATCATCAAATCAATGTCTTCTCCTCAAATTTCACTCCAAAATCAAAAAAGACATCATTCATATGTACTAGATGTATACCAAACTTTTAACTTACTCATTCATCAATCGACTCATTTATCCCTTCATCCATTCAGTTATTCAACAAATATTTATTGAGGGCCTATTTATGTTCCAGGTCTTCTTCTTGGTTCTGATAATACAAAGTAGGGGAATGGACCCAGATTCAATTCTTGCTCATGTCCAAAGTCTAATATATATACAAATGTATTATTCATATCCGATAAACTCAATATATTTGAGTTTACACACATACAGGTACAATATATTTGAGTTTATATATTATATACATGTATAATATATTTGAGTTTATACTGATCTGATAACTCAATATATTCGAGTTTATACCATACAACAAATACACATCCCTCCACTGAAGTCTAGATACTAAAGAATAGTATCCAAGCCACAAAACTTCAGTTTTTCTGGCTCTTTCTGCCTTACTTTCTCTTCATCCAGCTTCCTCAATATTTTCCTACTCTGTCTCTTTTCACTGAAGCCATTGTAAAGGCAACCTATGTTTTCCACTTGTCTTCTCCAGAGCCTATTAACATTCTGAGACCTGATATCCTCATGCTCATTCATTCTCTCTACTCCCCAGTAAAATAACATTGATACATTGTAAATCCAATCATGCCTCTTCATTTTATAAACTTTTTTCTTGGAACCTGATTGTTTGGGGGTATGTTGGGGGGACCCTTACATGGCATAACTTTTGATCTGGGCCATGCCTCCCAGGCCAGAATCATCTCCATAGTTTTTCCCCTACACCCTCCTCTCAACTACATCAAGTAACTGTAATGTGTGCTCTCAGCACAGATCCATATTCATTTGGTTTACCCAGGAATTAACTTGAGGGAGGCTAATAGCTTTCTGCCTCTTCCTGCTGAATGGGCACTCTGATCTTGAGTAGGGCTGGGAAGAGGTTTAACCAGAATTGGGAGTTGGGAAACTACCGCATGATCTCACATACATCTGGATTCCAAGAATGTAAATTCACACATATAACTAGTAGAATGATGGCTGCCGGTGATGAGCTGGGGAGGGTAGGGAGTTGCTAACTGGGCACAGTTTCAAGTATGGACCCTGAAGAAGTTCCAGAGACCAAAAGACAGCATAGGAGCTACAGTTAATCATTCTGTGTTGTACAGTTGAAATTCTCTGAGCATAAACATTAAGTGTTCTGACCACAAAAAAAAAAAAAGAATAACCATGTCAAGAGATAGATATGTTAGTTATGAGAGCTTAACTGTAGTTATCAGCTCACTGTGTACATACACATCAAAACATTATTCTGTACACCTTAAATGTATAATTAAAAAAAAATGTACTCCTGAAAGCATCTAATCAACAAGGGATAATTGGTAAATGCTCCAAGTCTTTGCCACTAGTAAGTAGAACAGCAGCAAGGCTTGTTCGTCATATAGTGGGGGAGGGTCTTTGGCATGACGAATACACAGCAAATATCTTACAAAGGAATCTGCTCACTGGTGAACCTCCATTTGCCTTCCTCCCTTTTCCTCTTGCTATGGATCATCTCAGAAATAAAACACTTGCTCAAAAATCCTTGCAATGGACTCTACTTTGGGGCAAACCCCATTAAAACACCAGGACTCTAACTAAGACGTCTTAGTTTAATTCTACAAGTGTCAGATGCATCCCTTGCTTCAGGGTCTTCGCACAAAGGCATCTGTCTTCTTCCCGCTGCTTTCTTTGTTTCTTTGTCTTCCCTACGTGATTTCTAAGAGGGTTCCTAAACACTTTAGCTTGGCATCCCAGCCCCCTTCACCTGTTGTCCCACAGGAGAAACTCAAACCCAGACCATTATACCTTCTCCCAGCCTCCGAATGCTTTTTTCCAGCACACTTGTGTGCATGCCTCTCCCAACTGTGAGTTTGTCTAGGGCTGCAAGCACATCCCGCTGTTTCCCTTTCCTCACCAACTAGCACAGCACCAAATGCTAAGAAGAACCCAATCAAAAAAAGTTGAACGAATAGATAATAAATAAGTGCCGGGTAAAGGGTATTAAAATAAATCAACAACAAAATCATTCCCTCCTGTACATTCAAAAGAGCAAAATTGAGTTTGTATCTCAGGAAATACATATTTGGCAAAGCTATAAAGCAAAAAGCAGCATATTTCGATCCACTTGAAAACCAGATGATAGTAATTTATTCTACCCAGATTATACTTCCTGGACCACTATTGTAGCTAATGGACTGTTTAACGAGTCAATCCTGGAATATTAACTGATAACCAAAATGAAATGCCTTTCCTTTTCCATCTCATACACGTGCCTGTTGAAAAGTAAAACTGAATGATTGTTACTGAGCATAAGAGCTTCATCTTCTGGTTGAATGTGCCCGCCTCCTTGATTTTTGAGATTACACAGAAAAGGCGTTAGATCCATGGGCACCAAGCTGTCTCTCTAGAAGCAAAGCGATGAAAAATGTGAGCCTCTTTTTCAGACTCCTTGGAACATGTAGCCAGTGGCTGGAATAGCCTGTTTCACAAGGACTGTTTTTTTTCATTCCTCTCAATCATAGTTCTAAAGCTATCGTTTATTGAAAAGCTGATTTCAAAGCACACACGAGAACAGCTTTTCTGTACAGCTGCAATGCTATTTAAATCATCCGTGAATATTTCTACAAACCCAAGAAAATTCTAAGCTGAAATATTGCTCTTAGAAAGGACATCGTAAAATAAGACCCTAAGGGAGAAAAAGTCAGGAAGTGAAATCTCATTGTTAATTTTAATAATGAAATTACAAAATCAGGCATTTGTCCTCTACTCCTCCGAGCTTGGGGAGTACCTGAGGTCACTATTTGGAAGGTCAGCCAACAGGATCTTTGGGGGATTCTTTGCTGTGCATTAGCAGTATGCCTCAAAGTCATTCATTCCATAAATGTAAATATTAATAAATGCCTTGCTTTCTGCTAGGATGAGGTCAGAAGTAAACAAAGAAAGAGCAGTGAAGGCAATGCTTTAGAAACGCCAAACAGAGGCAACCCCATCCTTGGGAAGAGCTGACTGTTGAAACTTAAGTTTCTGCACCACAGTAAAGGTCGAGATCCTGTCTCCACTATTTTGGACAAAAACAAAAAATTACAAAAATAGAAACCCCGGTAGCCCATTGGTGATCCTGGCAACATGGATGTGATGCTTTAATCTTGTGTGACCAACCATCCAGTTCTGCTGTGATCAAGCACCCCCTCTACAACCCTTCAGGCTGCCTTTGTAGCATTGTATAATGGTGATACCTTTTTGAATTTCATCAAAGTGGAAACTTTTAGATCCTAGCTAGCTCTGCTGCAACTTGAATGTCTTTCACTGAAGACATTCAATTTCAGCTAAATGACCTATCAAACAAAATCACACTGATGTAAGTCACTATTATAAATATTTTAGAGCCATTGAGTTGGAGGCTCTTGACAAAAACAAGTTGACTGTATCTAAGAAAGGTTTCCAAAATGACTGACCAAAGAAAAGGCTTTCTGAGAATTGTTCAGTGCCCCATCAAGCATTGTGTAACCATGTAACTAACTCTCAGCTCCCAATATAATATGGTTTTCAGGGGGAGTCTAAGTGAATCCTTATAAAATTATTTATTCACTTCAAATAAAGAAAGGCCTTGATACCTGGTATTCCATGGATACAACAGAATGATTGTAAGACATAAAACAAGGGTCTGCTTAGCTTTCATGCCCAGCATGATACCTGCCACAGAAGAGGCCTCTCAAGGAATATCTGTTGATTGACTAGATAAATCCATATGCATAAACTGAGACCCTGACTTTTATGCACACTAAATATAGCTGCGTTGAAAGGTGCACACACGTTTTAAGTCATCATTTGATCATGAATAAAAAGCTCAGCACAGGAAAAGGAAAATGACCTAATTCACGTTCTAAAGCAGCAGTTCTCTACGTTCCTAATGCTGCCATGTATTTTCATTGTTAAAAAGGGGTCGTGACCCACAGATTGAGACCCTCTGTAAAGCACTGTGAAATTAATAAATGAAGAGAAACTATAAGGCCATTTTGAGTTCTGCTTATTCTGTGGAAGGCTGCTGGTCTCTTGATTTTAAAATACTTCTCTCGCATACTAAAATCCGAACTATTTTTTTCTCATGTTGTTCTTTCCTTTGTTTCCCTAGGAAACAGTGACTTCCAGGCTTCCAAGATGACACAACGTAGATTGCCAAATTGCATGCCACCCAGCAGTTGCCAGGGAGATAATGTGTGTCATTCCTACAAATAACATGTTGCTCATGCCTTCACTTCCTTTATCTGGCTTTTTAAGATATTCTTCGCCTGAACTGAATTCAGATAATGTTCACTGGGAACTAATGGAAACATTCCTTTTGAAAAAATTTGTTTACCCCATTCCCCCAAGGCACTTGATCACATCACACACACACACACACACACACACACACACACTCACACACCCCGTCTGTGGAAAGTCTGAGCATATTTCATGCTGATTTTGGAACTAGTGATTCAGCAGTTTCCACTGAAAAAAATAAATGCATCCTGAATTCTGTCTGCCTGCGTTCTAAGTAGAGGTCCAATTAAATCCACACCTGGCACTAACGTATCTGTCACAAAAGCAGCTGCACTCGGTTGGGTTGAGATGGGAAGGGGGGAGGAAAGGAGAAAGGCAGCAAAAGAGGAAAACAAGGATGGAAGGAGGGCAGGAAGAAAAAATGGAAGTCAGTGGACACGGAGAAAGAGGGGGACGATATTTATTGAGCAGCTGCAGTATTCCACATTAAACATCTGTATGGTGAATGAGTAGGAAAATGTAAGATCCTGGCTGACATCATCCAGCTCGCAAGAGGCAGAGTCAGGATTAGAACTTAAAAAATATATTCTTTCCAGTTACCGAGTGCGGTATAACATGTCACCTCAAAATTAGTGGCTTAAAGCAACAGTCATCATTTTCTTTTTCATGGGTTTGGAGGCTCACTGGACTGGGCCAGGCAGCTCTGACTCAGGGTCTCCAGCATGGTTTTAATCAGAGGGGCTGCCAGGGCAAGTGTTGCCCTGAGAGCGTCTGCACTTACATGCGTGGCAGTTGATACTGGGGCTGTCAGACTGCATAGAACTCAGTAGAAATAGTAGCACCTGGCGAACTGATGTTATAAGGCAGCGGTTCTCAACCTGTGGGTTGTGACCCCTTTGTAACAATGAAAATGCATCCTGTATATCAGATATTTACATTGTGATTCACAACAGTAGCAAAATTACAGTTATGAGGTAGCAATGAAAATAATTTTATGGTTGGGGGTCACCACGACATGAGGAATTGTATTAAAGGGTGGTGGCATTAGGAGGCATTAGGAAGGTTGAGAACCACCCTTATAATACAAGGGCTCTTTTTACACAGCCTGATTGGAACTATGGCCTTGTCATCCTTTCTCTGTGAACGACTGTCAGTCATCAAGAGGCTTCTGGGTAATGGCGTTGTCTTCTCTGCACTCGTCAGATGATTCTATTAGGGAGCCCGGCAGACCTGACCGTGAACCCCACCCAGCTCTTCTGAAATAGCCGTAGGACCACCATTGAACATTCGATCTGTACTTTAACCATTAAAATAATCACATTTGTTTATCCTTTGGAAATATACCAAACTTATACAATAAATAATGTGACCCACCGCAAGAAAACAGGATATTAATGACAGGAAGAAAAAACACTGAAGGGAACACAACAGTCAGATCGTGGGGGAGCATTTAAGCAAGGGAAGAACATTATGATGAGCTATGGAGAAAGAAGCAGCAAATCGTGCCTTATTGCTTGCTTTGCTGAGAGTGTATGATTCTGCTCCCTCTACTGTGCTGGAAGATTGACTTGGAATAAACATATGTAATATTTTATTTTGTATAGCTATGACTGAGATGAATAGCCCTATGACGAATTAGGTTGCATCACCCAGTACCGTGTCAGGTGCATCGAGCAGATGATAATGATCCCACACAACAGCAGTGTTCCATCCAGAACATGACTTGGGTAGAACAAACTTCACTTTACAAATCTACAGACTTAGCTTTGTATGCTCTCTTCCCATACAAATCCTGCATATGTTCTCATTCCGGCCAACATATAGGATAAAACCTTAAATATCTTTGATTATTTCTTCACAAAACAGACCTAAACATGGAAACATTTTTAAGTGACGTGCAACACAGGTCCTAGCAGGAGGAAGAAAGGACATCTTATACAGGATTTCTTTCCTCACTTTCGTACTTCTGATTTTATTCTAGGTGCTTCAGCCCCAGGTTTTCTTCTTTCCTTATCTTTTTTTCCTATAAATGAGAAATACAGTCTGCTAATGAAGCCACTAAGACTAAGGCCATATTTATCTGTCTGACATTAAAAAACAACTGGCCTGTAACTTGCATAAACATTATAGGACAATAAAGACTTAGGATTTTCCTTATTCCTCTTTTTCTATTTCTCAATTTCATGTGCTTTGGAACTTAAGAAACTTCATTGTGCTATGATTTCTATAATTGTGAGTGGCTAAGGTCATGTCATGGCTACAAAATGACTAGAAAGCAACCAGGAAATTGACCGTGGACAGAAGTTACCTCAAATTATTTCATGAGCTATATTAACCAGCTTGCTGAAAATATTTCAAATGGTATATGAAACCAGCACATTGTACCCCATAATAGCATTAATGTACACAGCTCTGATTTAATTAAAAAAAGAAAAGAGTTGTTGGGGCCAACAATGCCCCATAATCTATCCTCAAAAAAAAAAAAATTATTTCATGAGATTCTGAAATTCTCAACTGATTATAATTTTAATCTTTCTCCTCATTACAGAATGCCTATTACAGACATATATTCCTAGGTTGCTATTTGGAAACATTTAACTTAAACACTTTAGCAAATGATCACTTTAGCAAATTTGCTCCTTCGTTGAGCGTGACTATCTCTTGGTCAAGCCAGGGCACTTTTCTCCAGCACAAATGCTAAAGTGGGTAAGACACAGGACCATAGTCATAATGTCAGGCGAGTGATGACAAAGTCAGCCTATCCATTAAACATTAATTAAAAACATCATTTCACATAGAAAGTCTGCATGTTTTTAAAAATCTTTCCATATTTTATCTTGATACACTGAAATACTTCCTTATAATTGAATTGGTAAGTAAGTTTGACTATGAGACCAGGAATAGTACCCATTGCAAATGTGCAGAAAGGAGTGATTTATTGAATTTGGAAAGATGAATACAATACATAAATGCTATGGGAAAATAAACATAAAAGAAAAAGAAATTAAATATTGCAAGCCACTAAAGGAGGGATTTGGGTTTTTTAATTAACAGAAAAGAAACAGGATTCACCACATAAAATCTCATCCTATTTTTATGACTGCTTAGGGATTCTAAACTAACATTCTGTCAGCAGACCGGGTCCCCACGGACCATATCTGTTTCAGTCCTGAAATGTATTCTTGTTCTGTGGATCATAGGTAACCCCCCTGGTGCCATTTTTAGATCAGCTCGTGGCAAACATTAGACAGAAAACATGTTCACATTTTTCAGCATCAGCTCAGGCTTTAGCACAGTGGCTTTCTTGCTTGCAGTAGCTGCAACAGCCATCCAAGCACAAGAGCAAATGCCTAGTACTCAAAAACTCAAAATTTGTACAAGCCTGAACCGCTTCAAGTCAAAAAAAAAAAAAGCAAAAACACTAACAAAACCATCCTGATGGCATTAAGATAATGTCCACAGAGGATGGAGAGGCTGTGCCCCCATCAGGCCAAGGCACACAGAATATAGCTCCAAGGTTTGGGGACTCTTAGCTCAAATCTAAATCTTTGTCTTCAAAACAAATAAACTAACAAATTTAAAAATGCTAATCACTATCATCAGCGGGACAATTTCTTACTAATTACCCCTTTTGCTGTCAAAAAGAGGCAGCTGATAAAGGCAATTTTATGTCAGATCTGGGCCTCATCTTTATTTCAAAAGACCATTTCTCATCTTTTTTTAAAATCCATTTTTGGGCTGGCAAAAATGGTGTTTCTAATAGCTCAACATAACAAAACCTGGCTTTTCTCAAAACAAATCTCAGGCTCGTTTCTTCACGGAAGAGGCAGCCTGTGAATGTCAAGTGCCCAACCCAGGCACTGCCCTCTCACAATACTGTAGCTAACAACCTGCTCTAAGAAAATCTCTATCAGATTACTGTATGGTTTCCACCTCTTGCTTATGCTCCAGGGAAGCACTTTTCAAATCTCAAGGTGGTCTCCTTCTCTTACTTTCCAAGCAAGATGCCATTATCAGAAATTCCTCCATGCAAACAAGCTCTCAGGACATCTAAGTATCCATTCAGATGAGCTCTAGATCCTTCCTTCATACAGAAGCTGAGCACACGTACTGGTGCTCCAGGTACAACCAGACCAGCAGAGTGGAGCGTAATGCTTACCCTCTATCTGCTCTGGGAGACAGACACAACAGCGGTCAACACAACTAACGGTCAAAGGCAAAGCCAATTGGAGAGCAGAGAGAACATGTGCTTCCCACGTGGTTTGGGGTTAGAGAAGAGTTATACAGATTTCTTTCACTTATCCAAAAACTCTCTGTAGGTCTCAAAAAGCAAAATAACCATACTAGGATGGGTTTATGGGTGTTTTCTCTTATTAGTGCTAGCAAGAAAATGAACTTTTCTGTTATTGTTATTAATATTTTGCAGGGGCCACGTGGCAGTCATTCACTCTTTCATTCATTGACTCAGTCAACAAATACTGGGTGCCAGGCTCTGCCCTAAACATTGGTTTTAAAGTTCATACTTTTTCAAAAAATCTCTCTGATAGACAAACCCTCATTATTCACACGTCCTCATAGTTTCTTAAGCTGGAGAGAGTAATATACCCATTTTGTATATACAGAGTTGACCTCTGCCCTCGGATGCACAGACTCCTTGCCAACTTTTGCCAAATCCTCTTTAGAAATGTCAGTTCTCAAGTGCCAAAGACCTGAGCAAAGACCAAGTGCAGATGTGCTAAATGGAGAGGATCCTTCCTCCCGTATTCTCTTCCCTTTAATAATTTCTGGCATGTATATATATATATATATACACATACACATACCATATTATGGATTTACCATAAATTATAAATATATGTGTATATACATATTTTTTGAGATAGAGTTTCACATGGTCGCCCTCAGTAGAGTACCATGGCATAGTAACCTTAAACTCTTGGGCTCATGGCACCATAGCTCAACCTTAAACTCTTGGGCTCAAGCCATCCTCTTATCTCTGCCTCCCAAAAAGCTGGGACGATAGGCCACAACGATGCTTGGCTATTTTTTAGAGATGGGGTCGCGCTCTTGCTCAGACTGGTCTTGAACCTGTGAGCTCAGGCAATCCACGGCCTTGGCCTCCCAGAGTGTTGGGATTACAGGCGTGAGCCACCATGCCCAGCTGGTATGAGAAGATCTTGATTATCTATGTTTAACTGATTGGACTTAGAAAAACTTTCTGGGAAGGGAAGAGTACTATCCACATCCCTACCCTTTCCATGAATTCCCTAAGAACTACCTTTACGGTATGGAGCTTAAAACTGTTTATAATTAGCTATGCAAAAAGCAACTAAAAGTAAAAAGGCGTGTTTTAACCAATCCACCTGACAGAGAGAGAGAGACTACATTGCTTGGAATCACAAGACTACAGAGAACAAAATCCCCATGCTGATTCTCTATAAGATGATCTCAGAGTTGGAAAAATCAAAGTCAAAGTTCAAGAGCTATAAAATGAGAGAGAAAGAACAGAGTCTCGCAGAGTAAAAGGGAGGAAGGTGAAAATTTGAGATCATTTATAAGGGCAGCAAAAGATGGTCTAGAAAAATATATGATGTACTATTCGAGCAAAGAATTGAGGAAAATTAAAAGTCCTGTGGAATCAGAGAATTCTCAAAATAGTAAGAAAAACATCTCCTGCCGCACAATGTGAGAGGCAAGTGTCCTTTTTCTGTGAGAAAATGTGAGAAAATTGACCAATACGTATAATTTTCTTTTACTAAAGATATTTTGCATACATAATATCCTCTAATTCATTTAAGGGAAATGAAATAATGAAATCAAATAAATCCGTACCCCACACTGACGTTTCTTGAAACTTCTAAATCATCTGAGGCCGAGCAAAAAAGCTGGAGATTTAGCAATGTATATTATGTTGTAGGAAAATTAGCTCCTCAAAATAGCAAAAGGAAATTTGGCAGTTTATTCGAAACCAGAAGGAAAGAATAATCTTACTCAGTAGCTTAGGAATGATAACTTGCTGGAAAATATAACTAAGTGTTGAGGAAAGTTGTTTAAAGCAATTGTGTATTTTTGAAGCTGGATTTTTCTTTTCCATTCTAAAAAGAACTATTGGCTCGCTCACATTGCTGACATAGATGGAAAACAAAAGATTATCAAATGAATTAAAATTTGAAACACCGTTAGGAAAACCTTTAGCCATAAAATTTCACCAATGGAAATGTGTAGTTCTTTAATATATTGCTAGCCCTGAAAGCTATGTTTTTATCTAAGTTATTTGAGGAAAGACGTCATTCTACAGGCATTCTTGGAGCACCTGCGTCGTGTGTAGCAAATGTGTGCTGGATGTCCTGGAGACTAGTGGAGTGAATGAAGAAGAGATAAAAATGCCAATAACGAAGCAATAGTTTGTGAATTACATTGCAATTCTAGAATGATCCTTCAACTAGTCCATAAATATTACAAACTCATAATATCTGCAGTAATGAAGATGGCGTCTTCCCTTCTGACTCTTCCACACCTGCTCATCATTGACAACATTCACCTTACCACCAGTCTGAATTCTCCCACCCCCCAAAGCTCAAGATGCTTCTTTACAATCAATATCCCTTGCTCCCTGCAGAATATTCGCTCCTCTTGATCACTTCCATCACTCTACTTTGTCACCTGATGTAGTATAAATCAACTCAGGGCAAAAGCTACCTCTTGAATATTTTTAAGGTTTACCCCATGACATTTAAAATAGGATTGTTTGGAAAACACGTTGTAAATAGACATTAGCTGACTATGTTAATGCATGCAGGATAGGTTATTTAAAACCCCCAAATAGTAATACTTTAAAAAGTTTTTTTAATCTATAAAACATCACAAAAATGTTAGAAAATTATAGATTAACTAATCTACCATTTGATGAAATGATTGTCCTAAATTAATGAGTGATTTTTAGCCTTGATGAAATCTCATGTATTTTATGCAAAGCAGGAGATTGGAAGCATATGATTAATTTTCTGTGACATTGCTTTCTATGTAAAACAAACTACTGACTAAGGGAAATAGGTTGCTCATAAATGTGACGGAGTTTTAAAGTATGACTTACCCTTTAATAATGCAAATGTTAAGAAAAGCTTCAGAAAGTATGGGGATGAGTTGGGGAGTAGACACGTGGCACAAGGCAGTAACAGAGGTAAGCATTGACGGTAGTGGGTTATAACTGTAGTGATTGGGAGTATATACTTTGGATGCAGACCACCTGGGTTTAAATGTGGGCTCTGTTACTTAACTGCTCTGTGACTTTGGGCAAATCACTTAGACATTTCTGAGCCTCCATTTCCCCATCTGTAAAGAGAAACACTTTAAAGATTATATGAGTTAATATACACATATAAAATGCTTAAATTAGTCCCTGGAATGTGGTTAGCACAATATCAGTTGCTATTTTTACTGCTGTTAGAGCATATGGACTTTTGCTGGGTAGATGTACGTGTATTAAATAAGGTCAATATTTAATTTGATCTGACTTGGTGACCCCAGAAATAACCATCTTCCCTCTAATTAGGCTTTAATATATCATCTGTATCAAAGTAAGCACCTGCTAAAGAGGGCAAAGACAGCTTGCATTAGTTATAGAAAACAGATGAGTTTGTAGGCACACAGATTTTTTAATTAGAAGGAAATTTAGATATGATCTTGCCTTGCTTTATCATTTAACAGATGGAGAAATGGAAACCCAAGTATTGGGTTGTCTGATCAAAGCTACACCGGGGAACTGAGAATAGAGGCAAAAATCCCCTAATCCCTGCTTGTAATTAATTTTAAGTGAGAGGCAACACCACGCACCTCAAAGCATCCCGCTTTCTGATGCCAGACACACAGGGCTCAAATCCAAGTCTACCGATCTCTGCACACTGATCTAGACAACTCCTCAACATTCTTCACCAAAGCTCACTTTTCTGAGTCACAAGATGATGTATCTAACAATGCAACAACACATCCAGGGGTTGGTTATGAAAATTAGAAAAAAACATGCAAAGCAACTAGCACAATATACAGTACATAGTAGGTACTCAATGAATGATGGTGAAGGTATGACTTGCTACCTCCCAAATTCCATGCTAAATACACTTCATAGATCCTTTATTTCCCATATTTGTAAACATAGAATACATGAAAATAAATGAAAAACTTACTCCTCTGTATCTATTTTATCCATAGCTGTACCTCATCTATACACACATCAGTACATACGCCAGTGTATTATACCAGGTTGGCAAATTGTGTTACTCTTTCCTTAAGCACTAGTTAGTTCTTGTAATGCAGCAATAAATGTATGGCATTTCCTTCTTTGGAAAATAGCCTAAATCTTCATTTGTGATACTAATGTTGGTGTTTTTCTTTCTGAGTGCCGTTATTACCAATTATTTCCAAAATATGCAAAATATTGTTCTAATAAACTACTGAAACTGATGGCTTCTTCCCTTTGACATTTTGAATCCTTAACTTCTCGCTTTCTGCATTTCAAAGACTAATTTGAAATCTGAACTTATATCTCTCTGATATAGTCTTGTATCTTGTATCTCTCCTCTGCTTCTCCTTTACAGAATTTTGCATATTTGTCATCATTCATTTTAAATTAATTGTTCAACATCTACCCCCCCACCAATTATCTTCATATCTATGAAGGGAATGAGCACTGTATCCTCAACTCAATACACAGGCCGGGCACGGTGGCACATGCCTGTGATCCCGGCACTCTGGGAGGCCAAGGCAGGTTGATGGCCTGGGCTCAGGAGTTCAAGATCAGCCTGAACAAGAGCAAGAGCCGTCTCTACTAAGAATAGAAAAAGCAGCCAGGTGTTGTGGTGGGCTCCTCTAGTCCCAACTACTCCAAAGGCTGAGACAGGAAGATGGCTTGAGCCCAAGAGTTTGAGGTTGCTGTGAGTTATGATGCCACACTACTGTACATAGGCAACACAGTGAGACTCTTTTGCAAAAGAAAAAAAAATAAAAAGATGTTCCATAAATACAAGAGTGCCTCAGTATGTAATTAAATACATGTCTAGAGATCTGTATTTCAGCAGACAGATCCACGGCAGCAGTAGAAGTTTGAGAATAAGTTCACAATACTATAAGCATACTTAAATTATTCTGAAACCAATACTCTAATTCTATACACTAATATAGCATGTCCCAGGATTAACAGCGGGCATTCCTCTCCAGACCCAGTTCCTAGGTTTTATCTTCTTTGACGTCTCAGTCAGCACTTAGCGTGGTGACTGGTGTAATGGTTGACCGTTAGACACTTCTGAAATGGCTAGACACATATGCTTCCGTGTTTGCATGTCATTTCTCTGCTCATGACAAAATCACAAAACTAACAGATAAAAAACATAGCTGCAGATGAAACATAGTTCTGGTATTTTTGACACTTAAATCATACAGTTTAGTGATTGTGCAATAAAACGATCACTCATGGCCTAAAGAGCATTACTAACTAAAGAACATTCGGTACTTGAAAAAGGTATGTGTTTGGGGAGGTACTTATTTATATAAGATTTTAAGGATGTAATTAAACTTCTGTCACAAAAACAGCTAAATGTCAAATGAATTGACAGTATTGTTTCATGTCCTGTTTCAAACTGCCTAGGAAAGAGCTTTTAAACTAAGTTAAAAAAAAAAAATGAAAGACATAAAGACAAATGGAAAAATAAGGGTTTTCACGTTAGCTTAAACTATTTAAAGAATACCATTTCTAAGAGGCATTTTAAGAATGATTGAAGTGAAAATCTAAAACTGACCTAGATCCTATAGCCTTTAAGGAATGACATGAAGTTTGTGTGTCACTAACCACTGGGACATCATTCCATTGAACATTGATCTCACTCATAGACATTGATACCCGTGCCAATGATATGACAAAAATTATCAAAGAATCACAAACTTCTCTTTCCTCATAATTCAAAGCCGCACGTGTAGATTGGTTGAGGCCTTCTGTTTCACTGTTTTCCCACTAATTCTTGGTTTTCTATTGCTGCCCACTATCTAAATCCAACTGCTGACAAGTGAGTCCCAGAATGCTAAGAACAAGTCCTACACGCTCACAGTGACCCCGCTCAACTTCCGTATATGCTCACATTTATTTCTGGTAAGAAAGAATTTTCCATACAAGACACAATTTTTTTTTGGAAAATTACTGACTAATTGTTTTTGTAGAGATATCACATTTCCTATTCTCATTCCTACAGTTGACTCATAATCAATCGATAGACAGCTATAATTGTTAAGCACTAGGCCAGTTACTGGGTTAGAAAATAAGGTTAGACAACTATAATTGTCAAGCACTATGCCAGTTACTGGGTTAGAAAATAAAGTTATAGCTTGGTTTATTAAAGAGCTCATCATCTAGTTAGGCAAATCTGGCAATCACATATGAAACAGTTAAATCAAAATACCACAGGATGTTAAAAAGTGATAAAGGAAGTGATACATACTTTAAATATTAAAGATGCTTAAAGAAATAAAGGAGAGTAATAGTCACAGGTACTATTTACTGAGTAATGAGCACTGTACTGCGTACTTTACCTGCATAACATCATGTAACGCTCACCAAAAGCCTTTCTAGTAGGTTCTGTTATTTCCCTCCCCCCCAACTGATGTGCATCCTGGAGGCCATGTCCTTGCAATCCTGGGGTTCTATCAGAACAAGCCCCGTTTAGGAAATAAGACTAGACTTTGACTTTGAAGACTGAGTAGTAAAAAAGCAGAACCTTCCATTCTTGAGATACTTTGCTAAGAAGAACATGTTCCAGCTCCATCCATGTAAACACAAAAGAGGTAAAGTCTAAGTATCCAATGTACTCAGCCCTAATATGAAGCTAATTTATAGCTTTCATATGAAGGCTAAAACCCAATTATAGCATAGGAATACAGGGAAAGGGG
>CAUYON010192369.1:0-15377 GCA_963573935.1 Arctocebus calabarensis
ATGTACTCAGCCCTAATATGAAGCTAATTTATAGCTTTCATATGAAGGCTAAAACCCAATTATAGCACAAGAATACAGGGAAAAGGGAAAGGGAGGGGAGGGAAGGGGCGAGCATGGGTGGAGGGAGGGCAATTGGTAGGATCACACCTATGGTGCATCTTAGAAGGGTACTGGTGAAATTTATTAAATGTAGAATATCAATGTCTTCATATAGTGATTAAGAAAATGCCATGAAGGTTATGTTTAACAGTTCCTTTTGGAAAGATGTTTGGAGAACACTTAGGGATCTAACATAGATCTGCCATTCAATCCTACAATTCCTCTACTAGATATATATCCAGAAGACCAAAAATCACATTACAATGAAGATAATTTGTACCAGAATATCTATTGCAGCCCAATTCGTAATTGCTAAGTCATGAAAGAAGCCCAATTGCCCATTGCCCCATGAATGGATTAATAAATTGTGGTATATGTACACCATGGAATACTATGCAGCCTTAAAGAAAGATGAAGACTTCATCTCTTTCATGTTTACATGGATGGAGCTGGAACATATTCTTCTCAGCAAAGTATCTCAGGAATGGAAGAAAAAGTATCCAATGTACTCAGCCCTACTATGAAACCAATTTATATGAAAGCTATAACCCAATTATAGCATAAGAAATTGGGATAGGGAGGGGAGAGGAGGGGAAAGGATGGGTGGAGGGAGGGTAATCAGTGGGACCACACCTACAGTGCATCTTAAAAGGGTACATGAGCTGTGTGTGATGCCATGGTACTCTACTGAGAGCGATAAAGTGAGACTCTGCCTCTATCAAAAAAATAAATAAATAAATAAAATAAATGTAGAATATAAATGTCTTAACACAATAACTAAGAAAATGCCGTGAAGGCTATGTAAACCAGATTGATGAAAATATTTCAAATTATATATAAAACCAGTACATTGTACCCCATGATTGCATTGATGTACACAGCTATGATTTAATAACAGATAATAAAAAATAAATGAAAATTTTTTAAAAACCCTCTGGCAAAGAGATGTGGATGCTGGCAAATGGAATAGCAGCCCATGCAGGCTAGTGTAATAATACATCTTATATGACCTTCAAAAAAAAGAAAAAAAGAAAGAAAAGACCAAAATAGAATCCCTCAATGAGTTAGACCTAGTGTTCTCCAAATAAGTTATCTTAAACAGAAATGTGTTTCACTTCCCTGGTAGTGTGACCTATAGGAAGGGAAGTCATTGTCACCTGTCCTTTGTTTGTGGGGGTAATTTACATGCTAATGATTGAGTAGTCCCAGACCAGTCGGTTGGATAATGAAGTCGGTTGAACTGTGTTGTATCAGAGTAACCAGTATGGATGCCAGGGGAATGTTGACTATCTCTTGAAAAGAGAGATTAACCATTAACCAACCCCACTAATTCACTTTGGCATTTTTAAACATAAATTACCTCTTTATAGGCAACAAAACATCAAATGCACACATTTCACATTACTTGCTGAGGTGTGCAGTGAATTACAGTGTGCTGGAAAAGGTTGCTCTCATTTGTCAGAGGGGTTTCTAAATAGATTCATACAAGAGGTAAGTGCTTAGCTCTTAAGGTCTGAATAATTTCGTATATGTGGCATTTCTTCACTAATAAGACCACATCGAAAATGCCTGAGCCAGTGAAAGAGCAGCATTAAAATGATATGAAAGTCAGAAGGTGCCATGCATAGTTTAGGAGTTGTTTTAATGACCACTGGCAAATAGTATCAGTGAGATCTTGTTCGCAGACAAGGAAAAACAGGAGGGACGTTGAATAGGGCACTATGGTACTGAGCAGAATACCTTTTCAACCATTTGTCTCCTTATGTAGTTTTTAATATGAATCAGAACTGTAGCAGGAAATTAAAAATAAAAACCCAGCTAACTTAGCTTTGTGTGCCCTGTCGTGGGAGAGACAAAGGGATGTCAACGTGCTGGCTGTGCATTCCCTGGTGTCTAATAAGAAATTCAGCCACTCACTCCATAAATATTAGAGCACTTACATGGATCAGGCTATCAGCTGGGTGCTAGAGAAAGAAAAAGGAGATGAAAGTAGTAGTTCTCAGCTTGATAAAATAAACAGTGAAAAAAAATCAATTCCTGTGCAGTGAGATATGTGTTATAGCAACATAGGGATTTGGAAGTCCATCCTAGAAGTCATGCGCGTACTGTCTGGAAGAGAGGAGGCAAACATGTTTATTGATGGATGAGAAGTTCGTTGGGGATAGGGTGCATGTAGGAAATGACAAGTGGCTGAATTTTACGAGAGCGTAATTATTGGTGGGGATAAGGAGCCAGTGTCCATAGGTCAAAATGCACAATGGTGGAATCAGAGACACAGGAGCTCTTTCCAAAGCTTCAGTCCTTGGACGACTTTTTAAGTTGTTTCGTTTTGTGCTTGAAACATTCGTTTCTGCCTTTATCTTTGTTCATTGGTCCCTCCCCCGCTGCAATTTTTCCCCATTCTGTGGCACATACCTGTGGAAACACTCTCCCAGTCTGTCTGTCCCTTTCCTGGAGTCATATGCCCAGTTTGGGGATTATGTTTGCTTTTTTCTCCCTCTCTCTTTTTTTTTTTTTTTTTGCAGTTTTTGGCTGGGGCTGGGTTTGAGCCCGCCACCTCTGGTATATGGAGCAGGTGCCCTACTCCTTTGAGCCACAGGCACCACCCAGGATTGTGTTTCTTTGTGGTAACAGCCTCAGGGTTCTGTCAGCAGATGCTTTCTTCCCACATGATCTGGTCTCTTCTCCTAAGCTGACACAGTCACAGTCCTCTGTTGTGGGTGGACTAGGGCTAGGCATGTGACAGCAGCCAGCGGTACCTCCGCCCTCCCCCTGAGGTGTCATTCCCCCCTCCTAGAATGGAGGAAAAGATGGAGCCCCTTTCTGATTGTGTGAGCCAAAGAGAGTTTCAGCTCTCCTGGTCAGGAGCGATGTTCTTCTCCAAGTAGGGGAGAAAGAAAGATGCACAGAGGAGAAGGGAAAAATATGCACAGCTAGTCCTGGAGAAGTTCAGGGGCTGGTTTAAGTTTCCTCAATTCCAGCTGTATCCCTGCCCTTCTGTGTTCTGGTTGTTAACCCTTCTTAGGGTTACCTGGCATCCTTTGCATCTTTCTAGTTAACTGGTTACTTTTAACTAATTTGAATTGGGAAGCTGTCATGTATAAAGTAATGAATCCTTACTAATGGACCCTAAGATTTTGGAGCCAAATGCCAAATTCACTTACTTTCATTCATTCCTATGTAATAAGCAAGGATTCCCAGCTGTAAAATTTTCTTTGGCATAGCTTTTGATATGCAGAGTCATCATTATACTATTTTCCAAAATTGTCAGTCGCTTTTTTTTTTTTTTCCCCCATTTGCCATTGGTCATCCTGGCAGTTGAACTTAGCTGACCTGTCTGATAATAATATCAACAAATATCCTATACTAACCATATGCCATTTATGTTCTAAGTATTTTGCAACTAACTCATTTAATTCTCAAAACCCCCTATGAAGGTCAGTACTATGATTACCACTAGTTCATACAGGAGGAAACTGAGGCATGGACACAGCTCACACAGCAGGTAGGTGGATTTGCTGAGATTTGAGCAGGGGATGTGCTCTGCCAGCAACTTTGATATGGCATTATTGCTCTGGACGGTAGAGAAGGCCAGTCCAGATGCCACTAGCAACTGAGGAAGCCAGATAACACCGCAGAAGAGCCGGGACAAGTACCTGCTGCTCCAGCATCAACAAAGCTCAGGCTGTAGACAAAGGGGTTCTTTGGGCAGAACAGCTCTCTAGAGCCAGATGTGGTCAAGGAGAAAGATTATACCTGTGGCATGGCGGTCCAATCACTGCCTCCAAACCCACTCAGTCAGTGCCACCTGCCCTCCTTCCAGGGCTGAGCTGATTTGAGCCCATGCTTAGCGGAGAAGTGGAGAGAGGTCAAGTGCAAGTCTTATGGCCTCCCCCCATAAGCTGAACACCCACAGGACTACCACAAACTAGGCAACATACAGAGGTGGTCAACATAAGGAACCAGGCTACTGTCCTAGTACATAATGTGGAGAATGTCCAGTCTATGAAAATCAGGTCAACTTAAGCAGGTGATGACGGTAGCGAGGTGGTCAGACATGGAGGTTCTACAGTACACGGCCAAGAGCAAACAGATCCCAAATCCTGTATTTTACATTTGCCTTTGTTGTCGTTGTTTATTTGAGTCGTCAAAACTGGGAAAGATTGGTTGAAGTCTTCATTGCTGTGATTTTTGTCAGCTTCTCCTTACATTTCTAGTAGCTGTTGCCCGCATTCTGATACCTCACTCTTGGTTTTAGTCCCTAGAGTTTACGGATAGTACATTCTTACTGTAGGTATGTTCATTGTATCTGTTATATTAATTTTACTTTGGATTCCTTTTTTTTTTTTTTTTTGGCCGGAGCTGGGTTTGAACCCGCCACCTCTGGTATATGGAGTCAGCGCCCTACTCCTTTGAGCCACGGGCGCTGCCTGGATTATTTCTTTTTATCCATGTAACAGGCTCAGAAATTCCTCATACCATACGCCTCTGAACCAAATGCCATCAGCAGAGAGAACTAATGGCATTTCCCTGGTTGGCGCATCTCTTTTAGCAAGTTTGGCATTTTTCAGCAGTATGGTCACGCTGAGGGACCTGCTGCCCTCCAGGTGGTGTGTGGGCAGCCATGGAGGGAGTGGCGGGGAGAATGGAGCCTTAGATCCTAGCTGCTCTCCATTCTGACTGGCTGTGGGGGTCATTTGACTGGCATCCACTAGAATTCCTTTAGGAGGCCTTGGACTGGGAGCTGGTATCTGCGGCCCTGGTTTGGAACCTTTGTTCATTCGGTCCTGCCTCCTGTGGCCTTTTAGTTCACACTCCCATGCCCAGTAGCTTAGGTGCTCAATAACTTCATGTCCCCTCCATTGTGGGACACCTCGCATAACACACAAGGGCCACTGAGAGCCAGGAGCACTCTCTCAGGCCCAGCCTGGCAGTCTCACCCCTGTGTGTTATCTCCCAAACGGGGGCAGCCCAAAACCCCTCCTCTGCTTCTGGCTCTTCCATCAGCTGGATGTGGGCCCAGGACGTGGAGATCGGAGCACTGGTCTCACTGTGGGATCCCCTGTGACCACTCTTCTCCCCACTGTCCATGAAGGTAAAATACCACCTTACCTCCCCACTGTCCATGAAGGTAAAATACCATCCTTTCTTTTTCGGATGGGACTTGCCACGTGTTTCTCCTTCCCTCTGCAATATGATCACGACAGCATTCTAAATTCGCTAACAGGTACAGGACACATGTATTGCCTCATGCAGTTGAACCTTCACTTTAACTCGGGTGACATCACATTTTACAGATGGGGAAAATGAGACTTAGAGAAGTTTAATAAACATCTAGGGATAACAGAGTATGTGATGGGACAAAAACCTGTACCATGCTTTCTGTTTCACAGGGTGGTGTTGATGCCTTTCATTAGTCTGTGATTCTTAGTGTAAAGGAGAGACCTGGCCGAGAAGAAGGGGAAAGGGGCACTGGGGGAGCTGCCCCGACAGAGAGCCTGTGGGATCTTGTTGCCTAGGAGAGAGGAGAAAGAATAACAGAGGCTTTCTCCCAGCAAAGACAGAGAAGTTAGAATGAATGGAGGAAGGAGGACACGGCATGAGCAGGAAGAAGCCTGTGGTCATATACAGGAAGAAGCCTGTGGTCATATACACAGCAGCCCATCCTCAGCCCTACCACTCCTGCTGCTTCTGCAGAAGGTCACGCGTCTGTTCCTGCTCTCTTGATATTTCAAAGTTTTCAGACAGACTGTGTTATGATCCATTATTTCAAGAAACACAGTCAACAGCGTCCTTTCTGATTCATCCGTGCAAGTGTCAATTTGCTCAGCTTATGGTGTTGCTGGGAGGCCTTCATTTGTTCCCAGCGATGTGCATGTTACATTTCCTGATTTTTGTGTATCTCAAAATTTTCGTAATGACCCACGTATTAAAGTGAAGTTCAAAGATGATGAAAAGTGCGCAGACTATCGTACACCATTCAGGGGAAGTCCTTTGTCTCTAGTGTTAGGACTCAGAGGGAGACGAGGCAGAATTGGGATGACTGCTCTCTGCTACCGAGTCAAAAAAACAATAACAAAGCAGGCCCTGGGACCCTGGTATTTGTCAGCACTGGACAGCCCTGGTCATTTCGAGGGGTGCTGTGCCCAGAATCATGTGCTTTGGGCCCAAATGGTTCTATCTTCATTTTTTTAAAATATGCAAATCTGTTTCAAATTCAACAGCTTCCTTTGGAATTTAAAAGAGTTCTAGGTTGTTTAAAGGTTGAGTGGAATTTCTGAGCCTGTGTTAACGGTCACAGTCTACTAACTCTCATAATTAGCACACAGCCACAGTATTGTGTAAAAGTCACTCCGTATTCAACAATGACTAACCGCTCCATTTCAGACTGTTTACTTAGGGGGGGGGGGTTGATCCACAATCAATGCTTCTGGGCAGTTAACCTATTTAATGGTAAAAAACAAAAGAGAGAAGGTGAGCCACCCATTTCTTTATCCTTTCCCACACCCTCTCCCCTTCTCAGCTACCAAATCCTAGCATTTCAGACAACCGGGTTCCAAGTCTTGTCTGGCTATTGAGCTGTGTAACCTTGGGAAAGTTCCTCTACTACCTCAAACCTCACTGTCCTCATCTGCAAGCTCTGTGGGCAGAATTAGGTGGTATTTTAAAGGTTCCTTCTATCTCCGAGGTGCGGTGATTGGGATAGAAGGTGAAATGTTTCCTTTGTAAAAATCCAAACATATTTATTACTTACTTAAAACTACAGTATGACAGAGGACAAACACCAGGGAAAGTGTCCCAACCTCTGGCAGTTGTTCATGTTACCTGTTTTAAATTACAATGGACAAGTGCAAGAGGAAGGAGGCGTGTGTAAGATCCGGTATTAGAGGTGTTTGGAGAGAAATATGCAGATAAATGGGCAGAAAGCACAGTAAAAAAGTAAAACTTGTCAATATGTATGGTTGACTGAGCATGTGTGTGTGTAACAGTCATGTTCACGATGGGTTTTTTAAAGAGCGTATTACTATTTGGAAACAAAATAAGCCACATGTAGTGGCTGAAATGGTTGCCAAGCTGTGTGTGAACACCAAGAGGACCAGCTCGCTTCTAACTGCTATGGAAAGGTGGAGCCTGAAAAGAGCCCGTGGGCTGGGGACAGTGGCGCTGAGTGCTGTGAATGCAAATGGGCCACCAGAGACAGACCCTTCGGGAGACCAGAACCTTGAAGGTAGTCTGGGCAGCAGGAACATGTAAGATGGAGTTTCACCTTGTTTGATTACAGCAGGGAGGGGAAACTCCTCTAGTACACAGGGGTGTTTGAGTGTGTTGCCTTTTGGGGTATGTAGGAGCCAGGCCAAGTTCTCATATGCCTTGATGTTGGAGGAAATTGGGGACAGTCTACTTTGATGGGGGTGTCTCAGCTGTTATCCTGGTTAACTCTGCTCTCCCCCGCTCCATCTCTAGCTGGGCCCCCCTATCTTCTGGCTGGACGGACACCTGCTTTACTTTTCAGATGAATGTTTTTTCTTTCCATCTTTCCAAATCCTGCTCATTTCTTTAATGCCCAATTTGTATTTTCTGCTCACTCCCCCTTCTCTCTGTCCTCATTCACTCAGCAGTGACTGCACACTGGAAGGTGCCCATTTCAGGGGTTCTGCCCTAACCCCACCCTGACAGTTGTGTGTGCTTCTGAGGCCCAGAGGCCTTGTCTCACTCCTCCCACCTACCCAGACCAGAATCTGGGTCCCAGTCGCTCTCTGCGGCTTTCCTTCCACCATGGGCCCAAGACCTAGTTTTGTGCCCAGCACACAGCAGGCATTCAACGTTTGTGGAACTGATAAACTATTAGATCAGTAGTGACAAATACTCCCTGAAGATAATGCTTATTTGAACATACACCCTGGACCTTATTTCTCTACCTTCAAAAAAGATGCTTCTTTGGAAGGAATTAAGACAGTCTGCTGTTTCTGCACACTTGTCTGTGCCTAGGGGGCATCCCGCTCTTCTCGGCGCGCACCTGGGACTATGCGTTCTTCCGTGCAATCTTCACAGGGCACCTGTGGTGCTGATGGCTTCCTCCAAAGACCTCTGACTTCTCACAGGGATCCTAGTGTCTGGTGAAAAAAACCCAAGTTCTCTGCGCCCTAACTTCTCTAGGGTACTGAGATAAAACTATTTCAAAATGTCTTAAAGTCTCAGATTGGCAGTGTAAATAAGGCTTTTTCGCGACGACCTCAGGTAATGATAAATGACAAGTCCCCACGGCAAGAAGGCAGGCAGGGTTGAGCGCCTCACTCAAAGCCAAGCCGGTCACAGTTTCCTGGGCCCAGCGGCCCGTGCCTGAGGGCTTAATGGGGGGGACTGAGGCTGTATGCGGCGGCGGCCTCGGGGGTGCCTCGGTCTCAGGAATATTGGGGCGCCGGCGGCCCCTCTCCCAGCCCCAGAAGCGTCCCTGGCCCTGGGAGCCCAGCGGCGCGGCCCTGGCATGCTAAGTGGGCAGCACTGGGCCGCCTTTGTTCCTCGCAGCAGCGTCTAAGGACCCGCTTCCGTCTGAATCTAAATGGGCTTGTCCCCCGCCCGCTCCGCCAGTCTCCCTGGCCTGGGGGCCGCGCCCCTCGGGGATGGGTCCCCGACACCTGGGGACCAAGCCAGAGCGAGAGGGCAAGCCCTGAGGCCCCGGCCTGCGCCGGCCGAGCACCTGCGCGGGTCCGAGGGGGCGGCTGCCCGCCCGCCTCTCCCGGGGTGCGGGGCTCCAACTTGGGGGGTCCCGCTGCCCGCAACCCCAAGTCTCGCGGTGCTACGGCTCGGACCGGGGAGCGGCGGGCCGGGCGCCCCCCGCCGCGCGACAAAGGCTGAACCGCGAGGAGGAGGCCGAGGAGGGGGAGGGGAGCGGGAGGCGGGGGCGGCGAGCGGCCGCGGCGCCGGGGAGCGGAGGCAGCGCCGCCCGCCCGTCCGCCCGCAGCGTCCTTTGTGTGGCGGCGGCGGCGGCGCCTGGGCCTGCGCGGGTCCCGGGCTGAGCGCGGAGCCCGCGCCGCCCTCCCGCGTCGCCGCCCCGCGCGCGCCGAGCCCTCGCGAGCAAGATGGCAACCCCGGCGGCGGTCAACCCTCCGGGTGAGTAGCGGCCTCGGCCCCCGTCCGGCCGCCGCCCGCAGGCCCTGGTGCGGCGGGAGCGGACTGGGCGCGCCGGGCACCCCGGGGGCGCGGTCTGGGGTCGGGGAGCGGCTGTCACTCTGCGCGGCAGCCTCAGCCGCAGCATCAGCACCAGCGCGGCTTCTCCATCCGGATCTCCGCCCTGTCCCGGCTCCCGCTGGCGCGGGTCGCGACTCGCGGACGGCGGGACCCTGGGCTCGCATCCCCGGGAATCCCAGGAGCCCCCCGAGTTCTGAAAATGACCACCCTTGGCTTCCGCAGCCCACGCGTTTTTCTCTTCCGGTCCCGGCTTTTGTGGCATCACAGCGTCAGCCGGTCCTGGCTGGGCTGGGCTGCTGCGCCGACCGAGGGAAAAGTTTGGAGCCAGGATTCAACAGGGTGGAACTCCCTGGGTTCTCCCCCGCCCGCCACACCCCCGCTGCGGGGTCCTTTGCGCTCCTTGCGACTGTCTACCGTGCACCCTAACCGCCCCCGGGCACGAACCCCACCCTGGAATAACGTAGCTTGGAGGTTCTCCGACCTGCCAAGTCGCACCCTCTGCCTTCTGGGGCTGCCCTGGCCTCAGGGTGCAGTCTGTGACAACTGTGCCCACTCCAGAAGATTTCAAAGACAATTTTTGATCAAGTGGCCCTACGAACCTGTTTTGGCTTGTAGCAGGGAAATTCTATTTGGGGGAAGTTTCCTACCTGATAAGCAGGACTGGTTGCAGGGTGTTTGAGAGAGAGAAGGTAGACACCTAGGCTGGGACAAAGTTTTGGGTGCTGTTCGGTGACCACCGTGGGGACCATAGGTTGTGAGATCCCTGCAGAGGTTACAGGAGAGTCACACAGGTCCTCTCTCGGGACATTCCCAGCAGAGACGGGTCATGTGTGGCTGGTGGGGGTGAAGAACAATGCCTAGCAAAGAAATGTCAACAGAGTTAGGAGTCAAGGGTCAGGTGGTCAGAAAAGGTGTTGGGACATTGGATGTTCTGGATGGACCTCCAAACTGAAAGCTCTGGAGACAAGAGCTGAGAAGAACGCAGGCAGCAGTGACTGGACCTGCCCTAAGCATAGGCAGAGGTGGGTGAGCAGTTGGTGCACCAAAAATAGGAGAGGCAGCAGCCAAGTTTGACCCTGAGTTCTTTGGACATGGCCAGGCCTTGGGAGGCTTTGAAGGACAGGCGGAAGAGAACGCACTCTTCCTCCACATGGAGAGAGAGTTCTTAATGGTATTGAGGAAAGAAGTCAGCAGTCACTTTTTCTGGAAGATGAATTTGTCAGCCATATCTAGGAAACATAAAAAGCAGGGAACAAGACTGGAGGCAGGGAGGCCAGGATGAGAAGAGGCAGGTGCTGGGGAGGCCAGACTTAGTGGCAGTGGCTTGGAACAGAGAGGAAAGAAAGCACCACTGGGCCAGTAGAGGAATTCCAGATTTGGTTTTTATAAAATGAAGTAAGGCTAACGAAAGAGGCCAAGGAGAGACAGAGATATGGGGTGTCCGTGGAAACACTAAGGTTAAGAGCCTGTGTAATGACAAGGAAGGAGGTTCTGTTAAGAGAAAGAGGGAGTTTTGAAAAAACAGACAGTGCACCCCGCATCCAGAACACTGAGTAGGACTGTGACTGGTTTGAAAACACTAGTGCACTGGTTTGCTTGCAATTGAAGCTGCAATTTCAACCCATTCAGCTACTTTAAAATTAATAGAAAATTGGGAGGTTTAAATGTTAGGAAATTAGAAAAAGCAAGAGAAGTTAAGTAAAGATATTTTGTTACAATATGGGTTTATGTACGGAATAAAATCGTTAGTTATTTGCAAAATTTATATACCATTGCATCACTATTTAAAACTATTTTGTCCATTACATTGTCCCACGAGCTACCAGGAATAAAGACAGGGCAGCTTTCTGGCCTGATGTTTTGGAGCCCAAGAGAGACTTGAATGGTGCAAGTGCAGGGTATTATCTGTGTTGTTTTTCAGCACCTGACCAGCTTGACAAGATGGTGACATCCGTGTCTTTTCTCTGTTGACAGAGATACCAGACCTTTTGAGCATAGTGAGAATTCCTCAAGCACCAATTCCTTGGGGTGATCGCTTTTCTATTGTCCACTGTCATTTCTTTTTCTGGTCCTCTGTGGTAACACTCAGATCTGTGGGGATGTGCTTGTTGTATGTGAATTTCTACTTTCTTCTTTGGAGTAAAGGGTTACATCTCATGGGATGTGATTCAGGCTTTGCGTCAAAGAGCGATTTCAGATTCAATGGGCAACTTATAACAAAATGAGGCATGGCCTCTAAGCCTGACACCCAGAGCCTGACCTCAAATGGGCAGGAGTCTTGTGACACTTTGAATTCCTTTCCCTTCCTCTCTCCTCCCCAGATGTTGTTGTTTTGCAAAGAATGAGAGCTTGGTAAACAGAGCCAAATGGACGGGGAGGCACCAGGATTTATTTCTCCTGCTAGTTTGTGCCCAGAGTACAAAGGCCATAGCCAGTCACCTCCCCACCCCACATGCTTGTTCCTTTTTTTCCAACTGACCATTTGCAGTGACTTGACTCAGTGATGTGTGTGTGCTCTCGGGAATCTGTGAAGTTGGGGTCTATACACTCACAGGGTTCTCATGTGAACCAGGTTCAGCCCTCTGATCTGATCCTTCTAGGTCCCTGTTTGGGTTTTCAGTTAGGACAACGCCAGCTACTCTGGGGAGAGCATTTGGCTCTCAGGTGCCTCTTCCATGCTGGTCCTGGTGGACTTCATCATCTGCGGCCCCTAGCACCTCCCTCCTTCTGGGCCATTTCCTGTCCTTGCATTGGTCACTGATCTCGGTGCATTGGCTGATTTTCTCTATTCTCTCTGGCCAGGGATGACGTATGTCTGTCCTCTAGACTAGAGAATAGAGTCACAGAGTCATGCGGGCATGTGTGTGCCTATGTGAGTGTGTGTTATTTATTTTGCTATCTTTTGGGGTCATATGTCAGCATTTCCGATTTATATAAAGTAGTGAAAATTCTGAATTAGTTACATGTATGTTTAGCTAAAATGACACAAGAAAGGGACGGTTTCCCCCAATACCATTATTCCCTTTTAATCTTTTGTAATTTAAGCATGAGGGAATCAGGTACAAATTCACAGCAATAATCTTTAGGGATTATGCATTTTATGGACATTCTCTGAAATTAGTATTATATAAGGCTTGCATATTTTAAAGGCATTCAAAATTATGTTTTAAGAGATTTAGAATTCCTCTTTTCTGAAATCAATTATTAGATTTCCCTTCCAGGTTTCCGGTCTTTGGCATTTTAATTGGAATTGATTGTATAGTACAGGAAGGTTCTCAGGATAAATTGCTTTAGACAGAGGGGTGTTTGGATCATCTTAACAAATATATTGAATAACTTTGATATGCCAAGTACTCTGCAGGGCACAGGGTAATGTGAAGATGAGGAAGAATATTCCTTGCCCTCAGGGAATTTGAGTCTAATGGGGAGGGTCATAAATAGACTGCAAAAGGTGGAATGAAATGAATGTTGACAAGGCATGTACAGATTATAATTCGGACACACATAAAGCTTTGTGGGGAGGTAGTTTCTGAAAATGGGCCTTTTGAAGAGATTTTGACCTATAGAGAATTCAGGAAAGGTCATTGTGATCTGGTGGTTAGAAGTAGAAGGCAGACAGATTTGGGAAAGTATGTTGTTCTGTCAAGCAGTTGTCTCCACAGTGGCTCTTGGGGACCCAGCTGGGCACCCAAGAATGTAGGGGTACATTTTGAGCTTTTGAGATGTGTGCTTACAAGCTGTCCAGGCTTGGGTGGAGGTGGGGCACCCATACGAGCTGAATACACAGTTCAGCCCAGTTCCTCTACGGGCCTTCTTGCATTGAGTCTGGGAGCAGGTCAGTTGCAAGTCACATGATTATTTTACGTACTTCTTAAAAAAAAACTGCTGCCAATTCAACTCTTATATACTTTCAATTATAAAGTGTACCTCAACTTCAGTGATGTTACTCTTAGAATTGGTAAAATACTGTGCATTAAGAAAAAGTTAACTGTGTTGCCTGAGAACCCACACCTAAAAACACATGGCCTTATTTTCAATGAAAAACTATAAAGTTTGACATTTAGGCAGGTATCAGGGAACCCAGTGATGAATGGATGGCCTTTTGGTTTCCATCAAAAGGAAGAAAAAAAGCGTGTATCTGAAAAAGAGAGGTTAATTCATTCTTTTAGGGGGGAGCGTGTGTGTGTGTGTGTGTGTATACATTAATTTATTTTAATTGGTTTACTTTTGCAAAGGCTTTGCCTCAACACATGCACAGCCTCCCCCATTATCCACGTCCCTCCCTAGACGGTACAGTTGTTACAACTGATGGCACGTTATCATCACCCAAAGTCCGCAGGTGACATAGGGCTTACTCTTGGCATTGTATGTTCTGTAGTTTGGACAAATGTATATGATATGTACCCACCATTATAGTGTCATGCAGAATATTTTTTCTGCCCTAAAAATAGATGTTCCAACTATTCATTCCTCCGTCTCCCCCAGCCCTTGGCAATTGCTGATCTTTTTACTATCTACATGGGGTTATGTTGCCTTTTCCAGAATGTCTTGTACTGGAATCATATGGTGTGTACGTAGTCCTTTCACCTTGGCTTCTTTCACTTCATAATATGCATTCATGTCTTATGTATGTTTGTATTTATTCAGAGACCAGGGATCTTGCATTGTCCTCCAGGCTGGAGTGCAGTGGCTGTTCACAGGAGTGACCATAGTGCACCGCAGCCTTGAATTTCTGGGCTCAAGTGATCCTCCTGCCTCAGCCTCCTGAGTAGCTGGGATTCTGCTACTCCATATCTTTTAATAGCTTGATGGCTCATTCATTTCGGTGTTGAATAATATTCTATTGTCTGGAGGTACCTCAGTTTATCAGGTATCTATTCACCACTACAGGACATCTTGGTAGCTTCCAAGTTTTGGCAATTATGAGCAAAACTACTACTGGCCAATATTTATTGAGCAACTGCCATGTGGTAGATACTGATTTCAGATGTGGGGTCATTACAGTGAACAAAATAAGGCTTGGCACCTGTAGCTCAAGCGGCTAAGGCGCCTACCACATACACCAGAGCTGGCAGGTTTGAATCCAGCCTGGGCCTGCTAAACAACAATGACAACTACAGCCAAAAAGTAGCCAGGCATTGTGGCAGGCGCCTGTAGTCCCAGCTACTTGGGAGGCTGAGGCAAGAGAATTGCGTAAGCCCAAGAGTTGGAGTTTGCTGTGAACTGTGATGCCACAGCACTCTACCCAGGGTAACAGCTTGAGGCTCTGTCTCAAAAAAATAAATAAATAAATAAGTAAAGCACCCACCATCACTCTGCTTGGAGCAGTCACATGAATAGGTTAGTTATGAAATGTATGAATGCTATAAAGACATGATCTCCTGCGATGAAATAACAAAGGGACCTAATTTAGACTGGAGGATTAGCAAAGGTCACTTGAAGCCATCAAAGGCTTTTTGAGGAGTTGACCTTTGAGTCAGTCTCTGCAGAATGAAGGGAAACATGTAAGGACGAGCCTTCCAGGCACAGGGCTCTGAGGTTGGGAGGAGCCAAGTAGGTTTGAGGAACCAGAATAGGGCAGTGAGGCTGGAGAGTGGGGGCTGGGGGGAAAGTGGCATGAACAGCTAGACCTGCGGGTACTGGGCACTTGTGGAGGGCGATGGAGCCTGGATTAGGGGCTCTGGTTCCGCTTTCCAAACCTTGGGAAACTTACAGAGTTTTGAGCAAAAGAGAGATGTGCTCTGCCACGCACTCAGGTGCTCCCTCCAGCTGCTGTGTGGACAGCTGGCAAGAGGAGAAGCAAGTCTCCAGATAGAAGGTGCTGACCTGGGCCAGGGGCCATCACTGCAGGTGGAGAGAGGTGGATAGATTCGAGACATGTGAAGCAGGGAAGCCATGCCAAACATCTCTAGGGGAGCCCTTTATATCTTCGTCCATTCTTGCAGTACATCCTGCTTTGGGGAGACTCTTCATGACTTTAGGGTGAGGTGTGAGGGGAAGAGTCAAGGTTGACGCCCAGCTTTCTCAGGTGGTTGCAGGTGATGGGGAGAGGGGCAGGTGCAGGTGGCCCTTGGGACATGTTTTTTTTT
>CAUYON010192370.1:0-19791 GCA_963573935.1 Arctocebus calabarensis
ATATAGTAAACGAGAAAATATCATGAATGGTATGTCAATCAGGTTGATAAAATATCTCAGATTGCATGTGAAGCCCCCACACTGTACCCCATGGTTGAACTAATGTACACAACTATGATTCAATAAAAAAAAAAAAGAAAATTGTAATGTGGAAAAATTCAATGCACCAATTATCAAATGCTTTCCAAAAAGTTCTAAAAATCTAAAATTTTACCTGTTATTCAGCAATTAGAATAAACTGCCCCAAATTAAAATTTAAACAGATATGTAAGTAGTAGCTTTAATTATAGAAAAATACCTTGGAAAAGAAATTGTAAAATATGCTTTATTTCAATTCATTCTACACTGGAATCCTGAATATATTAAGTCTTATGTCTGAAAGTGATATTTTGGAAATAATGTAACACAAGCATATGTTATTTTCATATGTGGAAACCACAGCACATAAATAAATGGTATTTTTCAAAATACGTTTTCCTTTCCTAATACTGGACACAAAGGCACATTTTAATTTTCTGAAACAAACAAACAAAGAACCAAAGACTTCAGTTAGAAAGTAATTATATTTGTGGAGGAAGGGCATCCTCAGACTCTTTAAACTTTCTTCTGTGTATAAGTTGGAGCATTTTGACCAATATATATGCCCATACAACCACCACTCACCTCAAGATATGGAACATTTCTGTGACCCCAGAAGTTTCCCTGAAATGCCACCCTCTCATTTCCAATATCATTGATTAGTTTAGCCTTGTAGGTCCTTGAACCTCATATGAAAGAATCTTACAGCATAAAAAAAGAAAAAAGAAAGAAAGTAATTATATTATACACTGGCTGAAAAGAAGGGTACATAAACTTCATGTGATATTTGGGACTGAGAACTATTGGAGTTTAGCATGGAAATTCCTGAGACTTTGCCAATCATGTGGTGAGGAATAGGGTAAGTTATCAAGCAAGCATTTCAGATTCTGATTAAAGTATATGAAACTTAACACATTTGGAAAGAGGAGCAAAGCCCACTATAACAAAATAAAACTGTTTAGTGATAAACAACATTAACTTTCCAAGATACAATAGATTTTAAGTGTTTTCCTCCACAAAACTAAGTATGAGAGGTAATGTATGAATTAATTAATTAGCTCTATCTAGGCATTTTATGATGTATTCATATTTGAAAAATCATGCCATTTTTATCAGTTTAAAAATACATTTAAAAATTTTAAAAACACCAATGACTTATGGTAACTAAAGTGAAAACATTTGAACTCTAAGGTACTCTTTCTTTAGAATAAAACAAAAAAATGATTAATCTTTATCACTAGCTTATTTCCATTTCCTGTTTATACAGAATGGAGGGATAAAACTGCAATATGATACTATTGTATGCAGAAAAAGGGAGTTTGTCTCATGTCTGTTTGTAGGGAAAATGGTCAAAACAAAGAGCTGAAATGGAAAGTCTACAGTCAATCAGTGAAAAAAGTAGCAGTCTGTTCCAGACTGGGTCCAATTTTAGAATATAATTTGCTAGATGGAGTGAGCATTGTTTTCCTTTCTCCCAACTTATGTTGGCATGAGTTTGTTAATGCTAAATTTAGCATTTGACATCTCCAAGAAGATGCATCATTTTTTTTGCTTAGAGTCACCTTGTATTCTTATGCTTCCTAGAACTAATTATTATTTTATTGTTTTAATTATAGAAATTGGATCAGATGTCATGGCATGCTAATAGAAAAGTGAAAAAATAATATTTATTATTTTTACCTCATTTTTCAAAATATTGATTAAGCAAAACTTATTTTTTTCTTTTTTTATGTGAGGACTCATTTTGCCTCCCTGTGGGGGCTTCACTGTCATTTATGTACTTAGAAAGCAGTAGAATTTCAGAACATTGTTAAAATAAGTTTTTATAACTTTAGATATTTGGCTCCTTTGAAAATGAAAAAGTTGGGGCTAGCTATACTACTTTCTTAGGTAACAGAGGGTTTATAGAAAAGAATGAATGGCAAACTCACTGAGAAAAAAGGTTAATTTCTGTTATTTAATCAGATTTTATATGTATCAATTTTGCTGATAAATCCAGTCTTGTATATTATTCAGCATATTTTTATTCAGTACACCTATCTATAGAACTGGATATTTAGGTGAGATCTAAAAATTTGGCTGACATGTATTGTATTTAATTTTGGTATTACACACTGGATAGTCCTTTTCATTGCTAAATCTACTGAATATTGTAAAAAGCATCCTGGGTAGTCTTTTGTTTGCAAAGTGATTCTGGATGTCCTTTACTACAGATTCTTTTGGGGCAATAACTTCCTTCAAGGGCGGCTCCTGTGACCCCATATACCGAGGGTGGAGGGTTTAAACCTGGCCCTGGCCAAACTACAACAAAAAAATAGGAGGGCGTTGTGGTGGGCACCTGTAGTCCCAGCTACTTGGGAGGCTGAGGCAAGAGAATCGCCTAAGCCCACGAACTAGAGGTTGCTGTGAGCTGTGTGATGCTATGGCACTCTACCAAGGGCAATAAAGTGAGACACTGTCTCTACAAAAAAAAAAAAAAAAAGATAAAATGTTACCCGTATTTATAGAATCATTTAGCTTTCTTCCTTAAAACAGAAATGAGAAAATAAAATTTAAACAGTCAAAAGGTTAAGTTTTCTCTATGAGGAGGTGTTTTGGCTTTGCCTATCTTTGGTCAAAAATATCTGGCTAAAAGCACAGTGGCAATTTTGAAACATTTCCAGTACTTTCTATTTCTAGTTAGGGATTTAAAAATTGAAATAGATGTTATTGCGACATTGATCATCTGTCTCTCTAATATCATCTGACTTTCAGAAGTTTAATGAAGATGGTGAATAGTCAAGAGAAAAGTTTCCAAATGTATTCCCTGACTATGATATACCAAAATGTGCTCAAATTGGATGCTATTGATTATTTTACATGATAATCTTAGTAATTAGTGCTTTTAACTATTTCCTGTCCAAATATTATTTCAGGCGTTATTAAACTGAATGTGAATCTTTAATCACTGCCATTAAAGTAGCTACTTGATTTATTTCCTTTTTCATTTCAAGATTGGTATATTATTCTGTTCAGCAAATGTTTAGATAGCAGTCAATAGATTAGTTGTGAAGTTGTATTGTATGTTTGAATTATTCTTTTATTTAATTTTTGAGCTACCATATATTGAATTATAATTGGCTATAAAAAATTTTTAACTTGTAGAATTTATTATTTTCATAAATTTTATTGACACATATAACAAAAGTATACAAATTACAAGGACATTACTCTCTGAATTTTCACAAAGTAAGTGCACCATGAAACCACTGCTCAACTCAAATAGAACACTACCAGAAACCCAAAGCTCCCTCATGTCCTCTTCCAGTCACTACTATCCTGAACAAAATACAAATATTATCTTGACTTTCAAATTCATAGATTAGAAGTTTCTTGGTGTTTTGTTCATCAGTTATTATTTTTACTGAGATGAAATTCATATAATATAAAATTCGCCATTTTAAGTATACAATTCAGTGGTCTTCCGTACATTCACAATGTTGTGGAACCTTGACAACTATATAATTCCAGGACATTTTTGCCACATTAAAAGACACCCCTTAATTATTCTCCATTCCCCTCATCTCCTGGAAAGTACTAATTTACTTTTTGTCTCTATGGATTTGCCTGTTCAGAATATTCTGTATGAATGGGATTATGGAATATGTGGACTTTTGTGCTTGGCTTTTCATGACTCAGTACTTCATTTCTTTTGTGGCTGAGTTATATTCCATTGTATAGCTATGCCACATTTTATTTATTCATCAATTACTATACAAATGGGTTGTTGCCACTTCTTAGCTATTATGAATAATTCTGCTTATATAAACATTTATGTACAAGTTTTGTGTGAATATATTAAAACTACAGATTAGGTTTGGTTATTTAATCTTTATGTTAACTTAAACATGCCCAGTATGTTTTTGATTTTGTTTTTGACTTCTTTTACTCAACATTTTGGGAGCTTCAGCCATGCTTTTGTAGGTAGGAACAGTTCATTTATTCTTGTTGAGTTCTAATGTATGCCTCTATCATAATTATTTTTAGATTCTGTTAATATGTGTTTGTATTTTTTCTAGTCATTGGCAAGTGTCAATTATGTTGCTATGAATAATCAAATATGTCTTTTTGGTGAGGGTATGTATACATTTTTGTGGATTATATACCCTGGAGTGGAGCTGAATATATTTAGTTTTAATAACTATTACCATTTAGTAATTACTAATACTCATTAGTAATTACTAATACTCATTCAAGGTGTTTACATTAACTGATACTCCCACCAACAGGTATGAGAGTTCTAATCTGCAACCTAACTAACATGTGGTAATGTTTGACCTTTACATTTAGACATTATTAGAGGTGGTTCCTGGAATTTCATTGCACTTTGAATTTACATTTCTTCACTAAAATTAGATAATCGTAGACAAAACCTTGAAGTGTGCAAAAATTTTTCAATGTAACAATTTATTTGAAAGCTGCTTTATAGTAAATTTTCTAAGCATTTGTTTGCTATAAATACAGAATGTCAAAGAAATTAATATTAATGTACTTTTTCAGCTTCCTTGAAGTATATTTGACAAATAAAAATTGTATATATTTAAGATTTACAATGCGATGCTTTGATATACATATATATTATGAGGTGATTACCACAGTGAAGCTAATTAATATACCTATCACCTCACATAAGTACATAGTTACCACATTTTAGGAGAATGAGAATATTTAAGATCTACTTTCTTAGTAATTTTCAAGCAAATGATATTTTTTATTAATTTTATAAACATTTTATACACTGAGTCTTCAGAACCTTATTCATCTTATAACTGAATATTTGTATTCTTTTACCAACGTATTCCCATCCTTCCTCCAGCCTCTGAGAACCACCACCATTCCACTCTCTCCTTCTCTCAGTTTAACTATTTTAGATTCCACTTATAAGTGGTAGTATGCAGTGATCAGCATCTCTATATATTGTTAAGCCCTTTACAAATATGGAGTAATAGAGAATACCAGCAACATATAGAGATGCCATTAAAAATGTCACTATGCTATTTAGTTAATAATGTAAGTTTGCTAAATGAAATAAACTGGGCACAGAAAGACAAAAATTGCACTTTAGAATATAGTATGGGGAAAATTCTGAATCTTATCAGCCTAGTCAAAGAATTTATGAAGAACACCCCACTGGCAATTGCAGAAGCAACAAAAATAAACCAATGAAACTTGATCAAGTTAAAACGTTCTTACACACCAAAGAACATAACAAATCAAAGAAACAATCTTCAGAATGGGAGAAGATATTTGCATGCAATGAATTGGACAAAGGACAGATTATCAGAATCCAAAAAGAATAAGCAAACCACCGAGAAAAGAGCAGTCAACCCCATTAAAAACTGGGCATGAGATATAAACAGACATTTTTTTCTCATGAGGACAGAAGAATGGCCAATAAGATCTTGAAAAAATACTCATCATCCCTAATTATTTGAGAAATCCAAGTCAAAAACACTTTGAGATATCACCTAACTCTAGGAGAATGGACCACATCATGAGGTCTCAAAGCAACAGTTGCTGGCATAGTGAAGAGAGAAGGAAACACTCATGCACTGTTGAGGATACTGAAACCAGGAGAGCCCCTATGGAAAGAAGTTTGGAGATTTCTAAAAGAACTGAAAGTAGACCTAACATTTGGTCCTACATTCCCACTGCAAGGTATTTTTTTTTTCCACTACAAGGTATTTACCCAAAAGGAAAAAACATTTTACCACAACGACATTTGCATGAGAATGTTTATAGAAGCTCAATTCACAATCACAAAGATGTGGAAACAACACAAGTGCACATAGACAAATGAATGAATTAATAAACTATGTATATGCATACAGCCATAAAAAGATGGAGATTTTGCATCTTTTGTAACAACCTGGATGGATTTGGAGAACATTCTCCTGAATAAAGTATCATAATAATAGAAAAACAAACATGTACTCAATACAAAAGTTAAAACTATTAGATTGATAAGTACAGGGGGACATGATAGAAAAACTGAAATTCAAAAAAGGGAGTAGGACATTTGGTAATTTCCCACCCAATGGGTACAATGAGCAAGTATATAGTGTACTTTTTGGGTGAAGGACACAGTTACAACTGGAACTCTAACCTTCCATATGCAAATTGTACAACCTAATTGTATATACCCTCATATTAATCTGAAATTTAAGAAAATTTTTCAGTTGACACATAATTGTACATATTTTGGGTATACATGTGATATTATGATGCACGCATATGGTGTGTGATGATCAAGTCAGGGTAATTAGTATACCCATAACCTCACTTATCATTTCTTTGTGATGAAAACATTTCTAGTCTTTTCTTCTAGCTATTTTGAAACATACAATATATTATTTATTGTTAACTGTATAGTGTCCATACTGTGCCTCCAAACACTAGAACTTATTCCTTCTAACTGTATGTTTGTACACATTAACCAACCTCTTTTCATTCTTCTCCACCTTTCCCAGACTCTGATAACCATTATTCATTCTATGCCTCCATGAAGTCAACTTTTTTAGTTCCCACATGTGAGAACTTAGAATATTTGTCTTTCAGTACTTTGATTCCTTTCACTTTACACAACAACTTCTATTTTTATCCATGTTGCTACAAATGATAGGATTTCATTATTTTTATGATCAAGTAGTTTTTCATAGCATATATGCAACACACATTCATTATTTATTCATTGATGAGCACTTTGACTCCCTATATTGGCTATTGTAAAAAGTGCTGTAGCAAACATGGTGGTGCAGGCATCCCTCTAAGGTACAGATTTTTTTTTCATTCATAACTAATAGTAGATTTGCGGGATCATATAGTAGTTCAGTTTTTAGTTTTTTGAGAAATTTTGGTACTGTTTTCCATACTATTCTAATTTCATTTTCTCCAACAGTATTTAATAGTTTTCTTTTCTTTGAGTCATCACCAGCTTGTGTTATTTTTTATCTTTTTGACAATAGCCATTCTTACTGGGGTGAGATGTTATCTAGTGGTTTTTATTTGCATTTTCCTGACAATTAGCAATGTTGAAATTTTTTTCATGTACCCTATTTTTTTCATGTTAGCTATTTTTCTGTCTAATTTCGGAGAAATGTCTATTCAGATACATTTCCCACTTTTTAGTGAGATTATCTGGTAGTTTTGAAATTTTATTTTGGTATCTTTATTTTAAAAAATTTAAGGGAGGACAAGTGCAGTTTTGTTGCCTGGGTATATTGAATAGTGGTGAAGTCTGAGTTTCTTTGTTTACTCATCACCCAACTTGTGGAATTGGACCCTTTAAATAATTTCTCATCCCTCACCTTTCTTTCTCTCTCACCTTTCTGATGCTCCAGCGTCTATTATTCCACTCTCTATGGCCATATGTACACATTATTTGGCCCCTACTTGTAAGTGAAAACATGCAGTATTTGACTTTCTGTTTCTGAGTGATTTCACTTCAAATTGCGGCCACTAGTACTACCCATATTGCTAAAACAGACATGATTTCATTCCGTTTTGTGATTTTGTGGCTGTCCATGGTGTGTATGTGTGTGTATATGTTGTATATACAGTGTATGTGTGTATATGCTGTATGTACTTATACTCACACACATATTTTCTTCATTCAATCATCTGACAATGGACACTGGTGTTGATTTCATATCTTTCCTATTGTGAACAGTGCAGCAATAAACATACAAGTGCAGCTATTTTTTTAATATAATGATTTATTTTCCTTTGGGAATATGCCTAACAGTGGTATTTCTGGATGGAATAGTAGTTTTATTTCTAGTTCTTTGGGAAAGACCCATTACCACCAACAGTATATAGGTGTTCCCTTTTCTACACATCCTTGCCTATATCTATTGTTTGTTGACTTTTTAAATTTAAGGTTAACATGAGCATATAAACAATTAGGTGCTTGCTTTTCATAGGTAGAATCCCTTTTGTAGTTGTGTCCTGCACCCAAAAGGTTTGGCATATACCTTACATTGTGCCCATTAAGTGGAAGCACACAAATCCCCCTGCCTCCTCCTCTTTGACTACTCCCTCATTTCCCTTCCCCCCAACTTGAATTGAATTGAGATTTTCTCTTATGTGGACACGTATTAGATAGTCTACTAGCTTCATAATATTATGAGTACATTGGATACTTGCTTTTCCTTTCTTATGCTACTTTATGAAGAAGAGTGTGCTTCAACTCCATCCAGGTTAACATAAAAGATGTAAAGTCTCCATCCTTTATATGGCTGAATAGTATTCCATGGTATATATATGTATCAGTGAGTATATATATGTATGTATGTATCAGTTAACTAGTTAATTCATTCCTGGGTTAGTGGGCATTTAGGTTGTTTCCACATCTTGGTGATTGTAAATTTAGCTACGATAAACAATCTAGTGCAAATGTCCTTATGATAAAATGATTTTTTTTCTTCTGGGAGTTGCCTAGCAATAGGATTTAGGGATCAAATGAGAGGTCTAATTTGAGTTCTTGGAAGAGTCTATACTTTTTCCAAAGAGGCTATATTAGGTTTTAGTCCCACCAAAAATGTTAAAGTTTTCCCTTCTCTCCACATCTGCACCAGCTTCTACAATTTTGGGACTTTGTGATGTGGGCTACCTGTAGAGCTGGGCTTGTTGTGGCGAATTTCCTCAATGTTTGTATACCAGTACATGATTTGACTTCTTTGTCAATTTTAAAGCTTAGCTTAGCAGGATATAGAATTCTGGGCTGGAGATTGTTCTGTTTAAGTAGATTAAATGTAGATGACCATTTTCTTCTTGCTTGGAAAGTTTCATTAGAGAAGTCTGTGGTCACCTTTGATGGATTTGCCCCTGTAGGTTAACTGGCGTTACTCCAGAAGCTTGAAAAATCTTTTCTTTTGTCTTGACTTTGGACAGATTCATCACAATGTGTCTTGGAAAAGCTTAGTTAGAGTTGAGGCAATCTCGGGTTTGATATCCCTCTGAAAGGAGTGTGTCAGAATCTTTAGTGATATTTGGGAAATTTTCATGTATAATATTCCCTAGTATGGCTTCCATTCCCCTGGGGCATTCTTCTTCCTCTTCTGGAAGAGTTATATCTATATCTATAACTCGTATGTTTGAATGCTTCATAAAGTCCCATAATTCTGTCAGTGAACATACTGCTTTCTCTCTCTTCTTCTTTGCCTCTTTAACTATCTGACCTATCTCAAGAGCTTTGTCCTCTACCTCCAAAATTCTTTCTTCTGCATGGTATAATTTGTTGTTGACACTTTTTTTTTTTTATAGAGACAGAGTCTCACTTTATCATCCTCAGTAGAGTGCTGTGGCATCACACAACTCATAGCAACCTCCAACTCCTGGGCTTAGGCAATTCTCTTGCCTCAGCCTTGGACTATAGGCACCTGCCACAATGCCCGGCTATTTTTCTGTTTTACAGTTCAGCCGAGGCCAGGTTTGAACCCACCACCTTCAGTATATTGGGCTGGCGCCCTACTCGCTGAGTCACAGGCACCACCTGTTGTTGACACTTTCTTTTGCATCTTTAAGTTCCCTAATTGACTGCTTCAGTTCCTTCAGCTCTGCTATATCCTTTCTATATTCTTCATATTAGATTTCCTTTTCAGTTATTTTCCACTTTATTAGCAGTTTCCTTCATTGTTTCTATCATTTCCTTCATTGTTTTCATCCTCTGTATTCTAAATTCCCTTTCTGTCATTTCTAGCATTTCTTTCTTTCTTTTTTTTTTTTTTTTGATAGAGACAGAGTCTCACTTTTTTGCCCTCAGTAGAGTGCCGTGGCATCACACATCTCACAGCAACCTCCAACTCCTGGCTTAGGTGATTCTCTTGCCTCAGCCTCCTGAGTAGCTGGGACTACAGGAGCCCACCACAATGCCCAGCTATCTAGCATTTCTTTATAGGTGGAATCCTCTGCACTAGCTACCTCACAGTCCCTTGGGGGGTTTCTCTGGACTGTTTTTTCATGATGCCAAGAGTTTTCTGCTGGATCTTCCTCATGAGTGATTTCTTTTATCTGTTTCCTTGCCTGAATTTTCCTTTCACTTCCTCCTGATCTTTAAGTTGCCATGCCTCTGGACTGAAGTTTTTTGTCTTTTTTTTTTTTGAGACAGAGCCTCAAGCTGTCACCCTGGATAGAGCACCATGGCATCACAGCTCACAGCAACCTCCAATTCCTGGGCTTAAGCGAGTCTCTTGCCTCCGCCTCCCAAGTAGCTGGGACTACAGGCGCCTGCCACAACGTCCAGCCATTTTTTTGGTTGCAGCTGTCATTGTTGTTTGGCAGCCCGGGCTGGATTCGAACCTGCCAGCTCAGGTGTACATGGCTGGTGCCTTTGTCCATTGAGCCACAGGCGCTGAGCCAGGACTGGAGTTTTGATGAGTTCTTATGGTACAGGACCAGAAGGATGAGAAGACTGAAACAAGAAGGGAAAAAAGAAAGAACAAAAAAAGAAAAAAGAGAAGGAAGAAGTGGTGGGTAAAAGGGAATATTGACTAAAGGAAGAGAGGCACAGAAAGAGGGAGACAGGAGCAATATAGGTGTACAGTAGGGTACTTCAACCCAACCTTAAAAACCCCCAACCTCTGGGGGTGCCAGGTTGGGTGGTTCCCTTGAGTTCAGCAGCTCTTTGCTACCCTGTTTGGACACAGTACCCCACCTCCACCAAGTAGAGAGGAATGGCAAAAATGCTATAAATCAAACCAAAACAAGCAAACAAAAAACTTTATGGGATAATATTGCGGGAAAAACCAAATAATAGGGGTAGAAACACTAGCAAAAATGAAGTTCTAATTGTTGAAAAAGGCAACAATGAAAAATTATATTTAGGGTGGCGCCTGTGGCTCATCAGGTAGGGCGCAGGCCCCATATACCGAGGATGGTGGGTTCAAACCCGACCTCAGCAGACTGCAAAAAACAGAAAAATAGCCAGGCATTGTGGTGGGTGCCTGTAGTCCCAGCTATTTTGGAGGCGGAGGCAGGAGAATCACCTAGGCCCAGGAGTTGGAGGTTGCTGTGGGCTGTGTGATGCCATGGCACTCTACCGAGGGCGAGAAAGTGAGACTCTGCCTTTACAAAAAAAAAGAAAAAAATTTGTATTTAAACTAGAAAAATGAAGAAAGAGAAAAAAGAAAAGAAAAATCTATAGGAAAAATGTTGAAATTTAAAAAAGAACAGGGCAGCACCTGTGGCTCAGTGGGCAGGGCACTGGCCCCATATACTGAGAGTGGCAGGTTCAAATCTGGCCCCGGCCAAACTGCAACAAAAAAATAGCCGGCTGTTGTGGCAGGCACCTATAGTCCTACCTACTAGGGATGCTGAGGCACGAGAATCATTTAAGCCCAGGAGTTGGTGGTTGCTGTGAGCTGTGTGACACCAGGGCACTCTACTGTGGGCAATAAAGTGAAACTCTGTCTCTATAAAAACAAAAACAAAGCAGTATATATATCTTGCTGGATATTGTCTGGGCAACAGGGGATCTTCTGGGGTTTGAGATGTTAATCAATGCTGATATGGCTGTATGAGATGGAGAATGGAGGCCTCTGCTGATTTCTCAAACCCCACTGGGTGGAGAGCCTAAATCTCTCCTCAGCTCGCTTAAAAGGCACTTTAAACTGCTAACCTTCACTAAGCAGAAGCTTTCCCAGGAAAGCACTTGTCACTGGGATCACTCCTGAAGTGGCTATCCACTTACCCAGTGTGCCAAAACTGGTCTAACTCTATTCCCCTGACAGCTAAGGCTGTAAGGCATCTCAGTCCCTGCCTTTAGGATGCTCAGTCTCTAGATTACTCTCTCCCACCTGATCCTTGCTCTGTGACCCTGAGGGAAGAGCCTGCAGGGGCAATTCTTCCATAATGGCTCTGCCCGGCCCACAGCCAAACACTATTGGCTCCATCTGGCTCAGCAGCTCAGTCTGGGGCCCTAGACCAGGTGTCCTCAAACTTTTTAAACAGGGGGCAAATTCACTGTCCCTCAGACCTTTGGAGGGCCAGACTATAGTTTAAAAAAAAAAAAAAAACTATGAACAAATTCCTATGAACACTGCACATATCTTATTTTGAAGTAAAAAACAAAATGGGAACAAATACAATTCACACCAATGCATGTGGCCCATGGGCCATAGTTTGAGGACCCCTGCAATGCTTAAAGTCCTCCACACTCTTGACCAAGTTCTCCCAACGTAGTTCAACTGAGTGCCAAGTCCAAAAAACCAAAACAGCTCACAGGTAAGGCCTTTCCAGTTTGTAATCACACTGCTGCTGTACTTACAGCTGCTGGCGGGATTAGACTGAACGAATGCACACAAACACTTGCCAGTTCTCCACTGCTTTGGTCCTCCTCATGGGGTCCAGAAGTCTCATGCTGACTCCCTTTGTCCCCAAAGGGATGTTTCCAGGCAGATCACACCAGCTGAGACGCCTGGAGTCTTCCCTCCCCTTGCCCAGTTGCAAGGAAGCTATTACTCAGCCACCATCTTGCTTAGGAACCAGAGGTTTGATTTTTGAGGTCATGTACAGAGGCAGAGATCTCAGTGTCACGTTTGTGAGATGATTCACTTGTAGGTAGCCAGGACAGTTGTCTGCTGTCAGTACAAAAGACCTTTTTTTTTTTCCCCCTCAATTAAAACCCCTTACCCACTCCTCAAATAAGGTATAAGTCATCCATGTACATCTGTTTGGTCTCCAAGTAATGAGGAGGTCTTCAGGCTTTGGATTCTTGAAGATGTGTGACTTTGGCAACTTACTAATCACCCAGGGCTTTAGTTTTTCTCCAGTTGAGCTAGTAGTCTAAACTAGAGCTGTGAAATGTTCTTTGGAAAGTTTTCCACCCTTACATTTGTTACCCTTTATAACAAGGTTCCTGTCAAGTATCACTTTGAAAAAGAGTACACACTCTTCAATATCAAAGATGTTGTCATCTTTGAAGCCTCTGGTGAAACTCAGAAACTTTCTTCCATGACTTCTACTGGAAATTTATAGTATTCACCACATAAAATGTTCTGGGAGATATCATGTTATTATGTCACAGTTTAAATTTCTTGAGCCAACCACTGATGTCTCAAAATCTGCCACCAAGGCTTGGTGCCTGTAGCTCAGCAGCCAGGGTGCCAGCCACATACACCAGAGCTGGCGGGTTCAAATCCAGACCAGGCCTGCCAAACAACAATGACAACTACAACAACAAAAAAAATACCTGGTCGTTTTGTGGCAGGTGCTGGTAATTCTAGCTACTTGGGATGCTGAGGCAAGAGAATTGCTTAAGCCCAAGAGTTTGAGGTTGCTGTGAGCTGTGATGCCACAGTGCACAACTGAGAGTGACATAGTGAGACTTTGTCTCAAAAAAAAAAATCTGCCACCAATTTTTTTTTTTTTTTTTTGAGATAGTATCTCACAACCTCAACCTCTTCCTAAGCAATTTTCTTGCCTCAGCCTCCCAAGTAGCTGGGACTACAGGTACCCACTACAATGCCCAGGTATTTTTGTTGTTGTTGTTGCAGTTGTCGTTGTTTAGCAGGTCTGGGCCAGGCTCGAACTTACCAGCCTCGGTGTATGTGGCTAGCACTCTACTCACTGAGCTACAGAAGCTGAGCCTTTTTTTTTTTTTTTTTTTTGAGACAGAGTCTCACTTTGTCACCTTTGGTAGAATGCCATAGTGTCATAGCTCACGGCAACCTCAAACTCCTGGGGTCAAGTGATTCACTTGCCTCAGCTCCAGAGTTGCTGGGACTACAGGCACCTGGGACAACATTTGCCTATTTTTTTTTTTATGCTGTATTATCTTTAATTAAGCACAGACCTATCCTTATTTAAGCAAAGCACAAAGAACTGTTTTTAATTGAGCACAAAGACTTTTTTAAACATGTCACCAGGTGTAGAGACCATTCACCCACTGCTCTGTTTGGCCACAAGTCTCTTGTCCCTCTCTTCAGCAATGGTGAGGCGGATACCTTTTCCTCGGGGAAGAGAAATCTATGGTTTGTTATCTTGCAAATAACAAAAATGTTGGAGAGGCGAGTGGCAAAGCTGTTGCCATTGACATCTTTCACATGAACTATATCAAAAAACCCAGGATGTCTTTCTCTGTTGGTGATCACACCAATTCTTCCCAGGTTAGCACCTCCAGTCACCATACACAGGTTACCCGTGTCAAACTTGATGAAATCAGTAATTTTGCCAGTCTCCAAATCAATCTGAATGGTGTCATTCACTTTGATGAGGGGATCAGGATAGGGATGGTATGAGCATTATGGGTCACCAGATGAGGGATTCCTTTTGTGTCCACAAAGATTTTTCTCACTTTTCACAACTTGTACTTGGCCTCTTCAGGTGTAATATGATGAACAGCAAAACGACCCTTCGTGTAATAAACCAGATGGAAATTCTCTCCAGTCTTGTCAATGCTGATAACATCCATAAAACCAGCAGGATAGGTTATATCAGTTCTGACTTTGCCATCAATCTTAGAGAAGCGCTGCATACAAATCTTTACTTCATCTCCTGTCAGGGCATACTTAAGCCTGTTCCTTAGAAAAATGATGAGTGGTAGACACTCTCTCAGCTTGTGGGGACCAGTGGATGGACAAGGAGCAAACACGCCAGTCAACTTATCCAGCATCCAATGCTTTGGAGCTGCTACTCGCTTCTGATGCTTCTTGGGACCATGAACCATGGCTGAGATAGGCACGGAAAGAAACGTTTGGCTATTTTTAAAGATGGGGTCTCTTGCTCTTGTTCAGGCTGGTCTCGAACTCGTGAGCTCAGGCAGTCCAACCATCTTGGCCTCCCAGAGTTAAAAATGTTTTTTTTTAATTATAGTAAATCATGGGCAGCACCTGTGGCTCAGTGGGCAGGGTAACAGCCCCATATACCAAGGGTGACAGGTTCGAACCCAGCCCCTGCCAAACTGCAACAAAAAAATAGCTGGGCGTTGTGGCAGGCCCCTGTGGTCCCAGCTACTCAGGAAGCTGAGGCAAGTGAATCACTTAAGCCTAGGAGTTGGAGGTTGCTGTGAGCTGTGATGCTATGGCACTCTACCCAGGGCGATAAAGTGAGACTCTATCTCTAAAAAAAAATAGTAAATCATATATGCCATAAAATTTATCTTTTTTTTTTTTTTTGTAGAGACAGAGTCTCATTTTATCGCCCTGGGTAGAGTGCCGTGGCATCACACAGCTCACAGCAACCTCAAGCTCCTGGGCTTAGGCAATTCTCTTGCCTCAGCCTCCTGAATAGCTGAGACTACAGGCGCCCGCCACAATGCCCAGCTATTTTCTTTCTTTTTCTTTTTCTTTTTGTTTTTCTTTTTCTTTTTTTTGAGACAGAGCCTCAAGCTGTCACCCTGGATAGAATGCTGTAGCATCACAGCTCACAGCAACCTCCAATTCCCGGGCTCAAGCAAGTCTCCTGCCTCCGCCTCCCAAGTAGCTGGGACTACAGGCGCCCACCACAACGCCCGGCCATTTTTTTGGTTGCAGCCGTCATTATTGTTTGGCGGGCCTGGGCTGGATTCAAACCCGCCTGCTCAGGTGTACGTGGCTGGCGCCTTAGCCCGTTGAGCCACAGGCACTGAGCCCCAGCTATTTTTTTTTGTTGCAGTTTGTTGCAGGGCCGGGTTTGAACCCGTCACTCTCAGTATATGGGACCAGCACCCTACCCACTGAGCCACAGGTGCTGCCCAAAATTTATCGTCTTAATTTATTATCCTTTCAAGTGTATAGTTCACTACATTAGGTATATTCACATTGTTGTGCAACCAATCTCCTGAATTCTCATATTGCAAAACTGAACTACACTCATATAAACAACTTCCTATGCCCCAGTCCACTGGCAACCAGCATTGTACTTTCTGTCTCTATAAATTTGTCTAGTATAGGTACCTCATATAAATTTAATCAGAAAGTATTTATCTTTTCATGATGGGTTTCTTTCACTAAGTCCTTGATAGAGTGCCATGGCGTCACAGCTTACAGCAATCTCAAACTCTTGGGCTTAAGCAATTCTCTTGCCTCAGCCTCTCAAGTAGCTAGGCTATTTTTTTGTCATTGTTGTAGTTGTCATTGTTGTTTAGCTGGTCCAGGCTGGGTTTGAACCCACTAGCCTCGGTACGTGTGGCGGGCCCTGTAACCACTGTAACCACTGTGCTGTGGGCGCCAAGTGTACAATTTTTCTACTAATGGTGGTGTGGGGTGGGATGGGATTGCAGGACAAAGGTGGGGTAGGGGAAGCAGAGCTCAGGCAGGGCTGAGAGCAATGGAGAGCAGCTGTAAATACAGATGATGCTTCCCTGCTTGCCCCGTGCTCACCTCCTGCTGTGAGGTCTGGTTTCTAAAAGGTTTGTGAAAAGCAGGTTTTAGCCATTCAGTCTGTAGTATTTGCTATGACAGCCTTAGCAAACTAGTACAAACCAAATCCATGGTTTTATTTCAACCCTGTGGTAGTATGAGTGCCGTGGCATCACACAGAGTTCAACCATGTGGTAGTATGTGTCAGAATGTCCTTTTTAAGACTAAATAATATTCCACTATACGTATATGTCATACTTTATTTATCAGTGGATATTTGGGTTGTGTTTGTGTTTTAGCAATTGTGAATAATGCCATTCGAACATTGTGTAAAAATATCTCTTTGAGGGCGGCACTTGCGGCTCAAAGGAGTAGGTGCCGGCCCCATATGCTGGAGGTGGTGGGTTCAAACCCAGCCCTGGCCAAAAAGCGCAAAAGAAAAAAAAAGAAAAAAAAAATCTCTTTGAGGTTCAGTGCCCGTAGCTCAGTGGTTAGGGCACCAGCCACATATACCTGAGGCTGGCAGTTTCAAACCCGGTCCAGGCCTGCTAAACAACAATGACAACTGCAGAAAAAAAATAACTGGGTGTTGTGGCGGACACCTGTAGTCCCAGTTACTTGGGAGACTGAGGCAAGAGAATCACTTAAGCCCAAGAGTTTGCGGTTGCTATGAGCTGTGGCACCACAGGTCTCTATTAAAGGTGATATAGTGAGACTCTGTCTCAAAAACAAAATCTCTCTAGGCTCGGCGCCTGTGGCTCAACAGGCTAAGGCGCCAGCCATGTACACCTGAGCTGGCGGGTTCGAATCCAGCCCCTTGGCCCGCCAAACAACAATGACAGCTGCAACCAAAAAATGGCTGGGCGTTGTAGTGGGTGCCTGTAGTCCCAGCTACTTGGGAGGCTGAGGCAAGAGACTCACTTGAGCCCAGGAATTGGAGGTTGCTGTGAGCTATGATGCCACAGCACTCTACCCAGGGTAACAGCTTGAGGCTCTGTCTCAAAAAAAAACAACAAAATCTCTCTAAGACTTTACTTTTAATCATTTGGGTTCTATACAGAAAAGTGAAATTGCTAGATCATATGGTAATTCTGTTTTTAATTTTTTTGAGGAACCGCCATAGTTTTTCATAACAGTTGCACCATATTATACTCCCACTAGCAATATGCAGGATTTCAGTTTCTTTTCTCACTAACATTTGTTAATGTGTTACTTTCTGTTGTATTTTATTATATTGTTGTTGTCTTAATTTATTTTACTTCATTATTTTTATTTTTATTTTTTTGGCCGGGGCTAGCTTTGAACCCGCCACCTCCAGCATATGGGGCCTGCGACTTACTCCTTTGAGCCACAGGTGCCGCCCTTCTTTTTTATTTTATTTTATTTTATTTTTTTATTTTGTTGTTGCAGTTTTGGCCGGGGCCAGGTTCAAACCTGCCACCCTCAGTATATGAGACCGGCACCCCACTCCCTGAGCCACAGGTATGATTATAAAAATGAGCCCTACTTCATTTTTATAAGAGTCATCCTAATGAGCGTGAAGAATGTCTTGTTTTGTTTTGGTTTGCATTTCCCTTATGAGTAATGATCTAGAGCATCTTTTTATGTGTTTATTGGTTATTTGTACATCTACTTTGTGGAAATGTCTATTCACATCCTTGCCCTATTTTTTAATTTGGTTGTTTGATTTTTTTTTTTTTTTTTGCAGTTTTTGGCTGGGGCTGGGTTTGAACCCGTCACCTCCGGCATATGGGGCTGGCGCCTACTCCTTGGAGCCACAGGCGCTGCCCGTGGTTGTTTTATTTTTTTTTTTTTTTTCCAAAACCGAGTCTCAAGCTGTAGTCCTGGGTAAAGTGCTATGGTGTCGTAGCTCACAGCAACCTCCAACTCAGGCTCAAGCGATCCTCTTGCCTCAGTTTTTTTTATTTTTAGTAGAGACAGGGTCTCCCTTTTTTTTTTTTTTTTTTTTTTAATAGAGACAGAGTCTCACTTTATCGCCCTCGGTAGAGTGCCGTGGCATCACACAGTTCACAGCAACCTCCAACTCCTGGGCTTAGGCGGTTCTCTTGCCTCAGCCTCCCGAGTAGCTGGGACTACAGGCGCCCTCTGCAATGCCCAGCTGTTTTTCTCTTTTTGCAGTTTGGCCGAGGCCGGGTTTGAACCCGCCACCCTTGGTATATGGGACCGGCACCCTACTCGATGAGCCACAGGCACCGCCCAGGGTCTCCCTTTTTGCTCAGGCTGCTCTCAAACCCCTGAGCTCAGGCAATCCATCTGCCTCAGCCTCCCAGAGTTCTAGGATTACAGGCATGAGTCACTACACCTGTACCAGTTGTTTGATTTTTTTTTTTTTTTTCTTGAGACAGAGTCTCAAGCTGTCACCCTGGATAGAGTGCTGTGGCATCACTGTTCACAGCAATCTCCAATTCCTGGGCTCAAGTGAGTCTCCTGCCTCTGCCTCCCAAGTAGCTGGGACTACAGGCGTCCCCCACAACGCCCGGCCATTTTTTGATTGTAGCCATCATTGTTGTTTGGCAGGCCCGGGCTGGATTTGAATCCGCCAGCTCAAGTGTACGTGGCTGACACCTTAACCCGTTGAGCCACATACGCCGAGCCAGTTGTTTGATTTTTGTTATTAAGTTTTAGTTCTGTAGGGCAGTGCCTGCACTCAGTGGGTAGGGCACCGGCCCCATATACCAAGAGTGGCGAGTTCGAAACCGACCCCAACCAAACTGCAACAAAAAAATAGCCAGGTGTTGTGGTGGGCACCTGTTCTCCCAGCTACTCAGGAGGCTGAGGCAAGAGAATCGCCTATCCCAAGAGCTAGAGGTTGCTGTAAACTGTGACCCCGACAGCACTCTACTGAGGGTAACAAAGTGAGACTCTGTCTCTTAAAAAAATAAAAGTTTTGGGCGGCTCCTGTGGCTCAATGGGTAGGGCGCTGGCCCCATATACCAAGGGTGGCGGGTTCAAACCCAGCCCTGGACGAACTGCAACAAAAAAGTAGCCGGGCGTTGTGGTGGGCGCCTGTAGTCCCAGTTACTCGGGAGGCTGAGACAAGAGAATGGCCTAAGCCCAGAAGCTGGAGGCTGCTGTGAGCCATGGAGCCACGGCACTCTACCAAGGGCAACAAAGTGAGACTCTGTCTCTAAAAAAAAAAAAAGTTTTAGTTCTGTATAATTATTGGCTGTTAATCCCTTTTCACATACCCATGTGGCAAAATGGCCCTCCATTCAGTTTTTTTTTTTTTTTTTTTGTAGAGACAGAGTCTTACTTTATGACCCTCAGTAGAGTGCTGTGGCATCACAGAGTTCACACTAACCTTCAGCTCTCTTGGGCTTAGGTGATTCTCTTGCCTCAGCCTCCCAAGTAGCTGGGACTACAGGTGCCCGCCACA